>JAVGWN010003053.1:0-10598 GCA_034552555.1 Semaprochilodus insignis | reverse complement strand
AGAAGTGTGATCAGTCCCAGCCTGCATTATTAACGTTACACTCTCAAAATGTACAACCCTTGAGTCTTGCCGAGACTTACGTTTAACAACGGAATGGCCACTTTGCCCAGAAAATCAGCGCTCCGGTCTCTGTCCTCATCGTAAACGGAGACTTCCAGCACCGAATGGATGTCTTTTACGTCCCTAATTAATAAAGCATTCCGAAAACAATACATCAATCTTGTAGACCCTTAATCATATTTAATACACACTTTTAAAAAATGACTTTTTCAATGATGGTAAGAGGGTTTTAGGGTTAATTTACTTTAATTTTATTTAAATAGACTCTCAGACCTCAATTACACTATACCATGTGTGGTAATTCCCACAAATCTGTAATAAAAAAATGATATAACATGGACATTCCTGTATTTTGGACTTGATGCTACTTACGTGCCAAGGGCTTTACCTGACCACAAAAATCTCAATACTTCTCCAAAGACTTGCAGAGCTCGATAAGTCATTTTGAGAGATGTTTTTTGGCAGTTACTTACAAGGTGAAGACTTTATTCCACTCCGGGTTGAGATTCTTGTACACTGTGTGTGTCAGCAGACGATCATTACACAGCTCTACTACACAGAATGGATCACTCTTTCCTGTAACAGAGAAAAAACATAATGTAGCTTCTAATGTTAGAACATAACTCTAGCCAACCAAGGAAAAGTAGGTTGTTTATTTAAAAAAAAAGAAAAGGGAAAAAAAGAAAACTCCACATGGTATTAAGACTATAAACAACATAAAATGTTTCATGCAATGTAAAACTATACAACTCCATAACCTATGAAACAGATAAGAAGTACTCTTTGCAAATCTCCTTGCATTTCCATTTGCAACCTCAGTCCTGAATGACAAAGACCATTCAATAGCGCTTAATTGAATCCACTGGTCTATAAAATCTCTTTCTGCTGAAGGCTCTGTTTAGTCTATCTGCCAGTGAGTGTGTGAGGGTGCACATATGTGTTCTTTTAAAAAGCCTTTGTCCATCTTTCATGGAGTGACAGCGAGGGGGAGAATGGATTCAGAGCCCATGAGTTGGGTTTCTTCAGTGAAGACCTTCCAGTAGCCTCAATACAACAGTGGTGGATCAGAGAGGAATGGAGAGACTCTTGTACTGGAAGGTCTTGTACTCTTGTATCATTCCCTCCACACAAATAAAGAAATATACTGAAAATAGACTGCAATTTATGCTATTTACATTTGGGTAACATAGCAACAGTGCATAACAATATATGTAATTTTCCTAAGGGACACAGGAGTAGAGGAAATACATGATGATTTTACATCTTAAGCAATAAAAAATAGCATCGTATAATTCATTAGTAACAAACAACAGAATTATATTACAGTGTTCATTCAAAACTTTTAATAGATACTGTATGTTTGTCAGTAGAAGAGGAAAAATTTTGCATGAGTTTTAATATGATGAAAATATATTGTTATGAGTATAGTGTGTATATATCATTTTATTGTATATATCATTTTATTTGTAACAAATGTGAAGCCCAGACTCAAAGCTATCAATACAGAATGTGAATCAAATGTAAAGTAAATCTAGTTCTAGTAAATGTACTTAACTGACTATGCAATGACATAATGGCAGTTCTACTCCCCAACACACGGTGCTTCTCAAAAGCAAACAATTTCCAGTTTCAACAGTTATTGTAGCTTTTTAAAAAATAAAGAAAAGCTTATTTTCCCTTTTAGATGCTATAATGCTGAGTATGATTATATACTCATATAGCTATGAAAAATCACTTCATAAAGATTATGACTATATATATATATGTAATGAAAATAAACTTTATGACCTTATGCTGTCATTGTTTAGCTGCTTTTAACCACTGATCCGCCTCAGGGTGCTGCTGTAGTAAGCTGGTTCATGAGTGAAAGACCGCATTCCTGAACTAGAAAAGAGCATTTCCAGTAGAAGAATAGTTAACCCAAACATTTTGGTACCACTGAAGCACTGTTATGCTGACTGAGCAGCCAGTCAAAACTGGATAGGCAACCCACCATGGGACCCCCCGGGGGACAAGGGGGTATTTCGCATTTTCACATGGACTGTCACTAATTACCTGTAACATCAGCAGCTTTCAGACTCTCAGCTCGTAATACCTTCACCTGCATGATCCCAATATCACTCAAATTACATAAAGACCACAGCAGGCTCTAAAAGAGAGGGGAAAGGGGACATAAGGGTTAGATATTACCACGATGTACAATATGTGTTATAATGATAAGTTCTGATGGGTTGGAAAACACCAGCAAAACGGTCGTGTCTTTAAAAGAGGCTATGATAAACTATCTATAATAGAAACTATATATAATAAACTATTTAAGGATTAGGAGGAAAAAATTAATATACAATAGCCCAATGAAATTCCGGGCTTATTCTAAGGTTTACTATTCAGTAACTACATGGAAAACAGTGGAAACAGGCTGGACAGGCTGGAGTTATTCCTAATATATAGAAGTGCATAAGGAAAGTTTGGACTCACTGGTAGGTGTAGGCCATTTGAAAAGCATGATATGCATATTTAAAAGTGCGCAGGCAGACATCGAGTCAGCTATTTCTTACTATGCAGTTTGTGCAGTTACTATGTTAGGTGATAATTCATGATAAACAACACTAACGATGTACCCTAGTAGAAAATAAGACAAAGACTCTCAAGAGCAGAACCTTGCGTAAAACATCGGACTGAGCATAGGCCAGCTAACTTTCTATAAGAAGCTGTGAGGAGACAATGTATGTCTGCTTTGGGTATGCAGAAAGAACATTGCGCTGCCACTTCACATTATCACTGAGCTCTCAGCAATACATCTTCATTCAGCTACCTTTTTTAGTTTAGCGAAAGCGGGTCAGTGTGCATTGCTATAGAGAGCTCTGTAAAGCATACATTGACTCACTCTCCAGGGAGACAGATGGAACAATAGCAAAATGTGAATAGAGTGCAGGCAAGGCTTATCTAGGCCTGAGATATCTTTCTTTTTGTTCAGCCCAGTGCCAGCCCACCCCACCACCATAATCCTTTTCCAATGGGAATCATGATGAGCTTGGGCCACATTCATGTCTCAGTAACCTAGCTCCCTCGTCTGGCCATCTGCATTTACAGCAGGTTGCAACTTTCTAAATCAGCGATTCTCAAGCTTGGTCCTGGTCTGCACATTTGATGGTTTTCCCTGTATGAGAGACACATGAACGTAAGTAGATAACCAACCTGTGCAAGACATCACAAGCAGTATTTCTTTTTTTGGACACTGCCATACATTTGCATGACCTTACAGTCATGCAAACAAATTCATATAAACAAATATTGAGGTAGTAACTATTAGCTAATAAACACATTTCGCTTCAAGGGACACGACAAATAAGAAGCTGGTAATGAAATACGGCAGGTAACATTTAGATGTTTAAGACAGTGTAGAGTATAAGATGGTTACTGTTTTACTATTTAAGACAAAGCCGTACAATTTAGTCCTCAAATCGGAACATTGTATCAGAATGTTTAGATATGGACAATATTTCAAAGTGCTATATTACATATTTATTATAGTCCTAAAACAGCGGAATGTTTAGTCTACTGCATTTGTGACTCTATAGAAATAAGTCAGGGTCTTGGGCATGGTCTGCACATATACTAGAAAAGAATCATAACAGAAATATGAAACCTCTGTACTATAAATCACTTTTGCATATCATAATATTTATTGGGTTCCATCACATGTCTCTGAAGATGTGTTCTGCTGGATGATATTCTAAAAAGTGACAGCCAGTCAACAATGCAGCTGTGAAAATGCAAAACTAAAATAGTAAAAAAGACAAATATACACGTGAAGCACCCATAATTCATGTCTTAAATTTGCAGAAACAGAATTGTCATGAATCTGATATTTGATTAACATAATAAAAGATTTACTAAGGATCAGACCCATCATTTATTTTATTCCATCCATCCATCCATCCATCCATGTATCTTCTAAAACCGCTTAGTCCAGCTTGGGTCACGGTTTCAGGTGGGAAAGCTGAGCAGCCTGGATGACTCCACTCCACCAGAACTTCCTCCAGCTCATTTTGGGGAATCTCAAGCCATTCCCAGGCCAAAAAATCCAACAACTTCAAGGTCTCTTCCCAGTTGCCTGGTAAACCTCCAATGGGAGGCATCCTAGTCAGATGCCTGAATGGTCCGAGATCCCCCAGAACGAGAATAGAGGAAGCCGCATGGGAAAGGGCTGTCTAGACACTCTGCTTTTGACCTCTGCCGCCTCCTTTCAATGTGGAGGAGTAGCAGCTCTACTTTGAGCTCCTCCCAGATGACTGAGCTCCTCACTCCTCACTCTATCAGTGTGGCCCACCAACCCGTGAAGAAAGCTAATTTTCATCGCTTGTATCCATGATCTCATTCTTTTTTGTCTTTGCCCAAAGCTCATGACCATCGGTGAGAGTGGGGATGTCGGACCAACTGGTAAACAGACAGCTTTGGCCAATGAATCAACTTCCTCTTCACCACTACAGTCCAGTGAAAGCATTACTGCTGACGCTGGTCCCAGCCTGTGGCCGCTCTCACCAGCCCTTACCCTATCATTCATGAACAAGACCCAGAGACACTTAAAGTCCTCCACCTGGGGCAGGACCTCTTCCCTTACCTGGAGGGCTGTGATGTAAAACTTATTCATTTCAGAGTAAGGAAAAAAGCGGAAAACAATTCACAGAAAATTACACAGAATCCTCAACAGCTAGATATTTAATTCCCGTAGGTAAGATTGAAGACTGGAGATAAGACATTGGCTGACAGAAAATGAAAAAAAGAAATAAACAAAACACTCCAATATATTCACTTTGTAACCTCTAGAGTCATAATTCTACCTCTTGAACAGACCGCTGCCATTCCTTGCTTGCTGTGACCTCCTGCACTTACGTATCTGTCAAGGATCTGCCGGCGCTCTTGTGGGTCATCAAGTAAGCTCACAGACAAGTCGGCGATAGAGACAGCAGCAGAGGCCGTGACAGTGACCAGCAGCACCAGCTGGCCTTGTCCATCCTGGAGATCCAGCTCCAGTTTATGGGTCCGTTCCCTGCTCAAAGTGGACAGGTCCAAAGTACACCTGCATTGCACATACACACGCATGCACACAAACCACACTTTTAAATAATTGTTTTATAACATACACTTACTTTTGTACCCCCATTCATAAGAGACATTTTAACAAGGTACAACTACTATAGTGTGATAAAAATTGCCCCTGATAAAAGCCTATACATGGAACAAACTTAAATATTACAATGTCCAATTCTTTACTCCCTTTAACATACTGACAATCTGCATCAAAATATTTAAAACTGTGTACTTATTTTCACCTAGACCAGGGGCACCCAATCTTTTCTTGCACACATACAGGGGTTGGACAATGAAACTGAAACACCTGGTTTTAGACCACAATCATTTATTAGTATGGTGTAGGGCCTCCTTTTGCGGCCAATACAGCGTCAGTTCGTCTTGGGAATGACATATACAGGTCCTGCACAGTGGTCAGAGGGATTTTAAGCCATTCTTCTTGCAGGATAGTGGCCAGGTCACTACGTGATGCTGGTGGAGGAAAACGTCCTTCTTGGTGGTATGCTGACATTACCCTGGATACCGTGGCTCTTGATACATCACAAATTACATTACACACTTGCTGTCTTGGTCACAGATGCGCCAGCAAGACGTGCACCAACAATTTGTCCTCTTTTGAACTCTGGTGTGTCAACCATAATGTTGTGTGCATTGCAATATTTTGAGCAAAACTGTGCTCTTACCTGCTAATTGAACCTTCACACTCTGCTCTTACTGGTGCAATGTGCAATTAATGAAGATTGGCCACCAGGCTGGTCCAATTTAGCCATGAAACCTCCCACACTAAAATGACAGGTGTTTCAGTTTCATTGTCCAACCCCTGTATATATACTTACTAACTATAGCCCATCTGTTCCTGCACAGGTTACCAGCTAAGTGCTAACCCTAGTTGGTCCCTTTCCATTGATGGAAGAATGTACATCTAAAACATGCATTTATACAGAATACAGAAAGATCTGATGAAATATCCAATGAGTGGTGCTACACGGTAGGTGTATTTATAAACTCTAGGGGCAGGGAGATCTGGCACAGTCTGGTTATTTTCCTATTCCAATACACCTTATTTAACCCATTAGTTGACTGTTAGATTATAACTAAGTTGTGAAGCAGTTGGAGTGTTCGAGCAGTTGCAACACCACACCGCTCTGGGCTATGGCTTCACTTCCCCACAAGTTCAGATTGTCTTCAAATAAAAGCAGTACTCCACTGCATCAAGCTCACCGGCCCATGAAGTCATCCCTCTTGCCTGTGTCCTTGTCCCACACTGTGATCTCGAGGAGCGCACCCTCCTCATCATACACATGCAGATCAAACTGCTCCCTCCACTTAGGGTTCAGGTTCCTGGGCATGGTCTGCTCATATACAGGAAAGGAACCATAAAAGAAGCATGTCACTACTGTACTGTAAATCATTTGCTGAGTATGCATATCGTAATAACATTCATTAACATGTCTCTAAAATTGCTTTTTTCTGCTGGATGATATTCTATAAAATGAAAGACACTGCTTACTGTCAGTAATGTAGCTCTAAACATGTAAAGGACAAATACACACCAAACAGCCATAACATTTAAACCCACCTCCTTCTATCTACACACACTGTCCATTTTATCAGCTCCACTTACCAAATAGGAGCACTTTGTAGTTCTACAATTACAGAGTGTAGTCCATCTGAATCTCAGCATACTTTATTACTCTGTTCTAATGGTCAGGACTTGTGGGTGGTGGATCATTCTCAGCACTGCAGTGACACTGACATGGTGGTGATGTCTTTGTGTGTATTGTGCTGATACTAGTAGATCAGACACAGCAGTTCTGCTGGAGTGTTTAAACACCTCAGTGTCACTACTGGACTGAGAATCGTCCACCCACTAAAACTGTCCAGCCAACAGCGTCCGGTGGGCAGCGTCCTGTGACCACTGATGAAGGACTAGAGGATGACCAACACAAACTTTGCAGCAGCAGATGAGTTATCGTCTCTGACCAGCAAGGTAGGAGTGTCTAATAGAGTGGACATAGTGTTTAAACACTCCAGCAGCCCTGCTGTGTCTGATCTACTACTATCAGCACAACACACACTAAGACATCACCACCATGTCAGTGTCACTGCAGTGCTGAGAATGATCCACCACCCAAATAATACCTACTGCTCTGTGTTGGTCCTGTGGGGTCCTGACCATTGAAGAACAGTATGAAAAGGAGGCTTACAAAGTATACAGAGAATCAGATGGACTGCAGTCTGTAAGTGTAGAACTACAAAGAGCTTTTATATAGTAAGTGGAGCTGATATAAGGGACAACGAGTGTAGACACAAGGAGGTGGTTTTAATGTTATGGCTGATTGGTGTACATGGGAAGCACTCGTGTTACATGTGTAACATCTGCAGAAACAAAGTTGTTATGGATTTTGATATCTAATAAACTAACAGATTTAATAGGGATCAATACCATCTTTTTTTCAAATGATTATTATTATTGTTATTATAAAGTACAAGTTAGATCTAGTTCTGTTCTACAATTAGCTCCGAGAACACTATCAGCTTCTTTCTTTGATTTCAGGCTCTATATCTGAATGATTTTCACTATTTTGATACCCTGCTACTTTTCACTTGTTGTCTTTAACCTTCCCCTTATTCAACATCATTATCATGCAAGTGAATTATCTTATATCTAATCTTCTCAGAAATATCTTCTGAAAAAATAAACAACTTATACATAACGCCCATTTAGACTGGGAAATAAACAAATTGAGAGTGGCGTTTCACTTGTGCACAGTACTGTACATGGGAAAACAACCAGGCGTTATGTGTAGCACCACCATACCTTGCTTTTACGCTTTTCACTGCCGAGTTTGAATTTGACGTAGGGGTCACTAAGGCCATTGTGGTCCATAGGGATGAGGTTGCGACCCTCAAGGAGGCTGATGCTCACCGTGCTCCTCCACAGCTGAGACTTCCTGTGTACCTCAGACAGTCGTTGACTCTGCTGCTGTTGCTGTTTCAGGCAATAAATCCGCACAGTGCATCGTTGAGGCATTCATACACACACAAAGCAAAAAACAGAGAAACAATTCTTGAATCAGATTCCGATACTAGTGTTAAACACTCACACCAACATTCCTCATACCAGTATTATCAGCTGGAAAGAGAGCAGTAGACCATTTCTTTACATACAGTACACTTAGATTTGAGGGGAACATTGGGATTTTGTACTATCCAGTATCACTGCAAACCACTCAAACATTTAGCTTGATCTCTTTTTGAGAATTCCTCTTCAGGTATCAGTACTTCAATACTTCAGTACTTTAATGTCAATATTTATTCAGTATGTCAATACGGAATATGATATATTGCTCAGAATAATCTAAACTCTTATGTGGCAGACCCCATTATCTCAGACATGTATAACTACATTCAGTTACACTTTACATTAAGTAATATGTTAGTTAACATGAAGTAATACATTAACAATGGTTACGATGCTAAGTAAACATGTAACAACTACATATTTACATGTTAGGTGAAAATGTAACAGTTGTTACACATTTACTTAACATTAGTTAACAATTGTTAATGCATTACTTCATGTTAGTTAGTCAGTACATAATGTAAAGTGTTACCCAACACTTCTAATGGACTGGTGGCAAAAGTCCTCTTTACACTCTGACTATGATGTTGCAGCAGTTTCCTCTAACATCATTTCCAGGCCAGCAATTGCGTCTAAGTTCAGAACAGCAGATATATCGCAGGAGAAGTTCAAGTCAGTTCATTGGAACATTCTTCTGTTTTCAGGATATACACCAAACAGAAGGAAGGAACTGTCCTATGGCTTATGTTGAACTTATATTTAGACACAACAGAGTGTCAGAAGAAATTCCTAGTCCTAGAATAAAAGGGGCATGTCAGCTGTGCCTCTTTTATTATTCAGAAAAAGTACTGAGATCATGTAAATGTTCTAGACAATCAGGCCTTAATACATGCAACCTCTATTGTTCTCTTTTTACCTTGTTGGTTAGTTTCCAGCTTCTTGTCAGTAGTATGGTCTAGAAATGACACACATTGTTCAGTGAGTTTTCTCTACTGTGGCAGAAATGAAAGGGGCAAGGGTCCACTAGAGCTATCTCTGTGAAGGTAAAACATTTGTTTCATGAGTTCTGAGGAAAGACTTTGTAAAGGGATGGGCATGAGAAAACGATTAAAAAAGTTACTCCCTGTTCGACTAGTAACACACTACTCAAAATAATTTCACGCACTGATTTTGCCAAAACAAAATCAGCCACACTATTTTTCTAAGCTGAATCTCAGAATAGTTGGTTTAGATGCTCAGCAGGCTGAGCACCAACTACACTGAAAAAAAATATCTTAAAATGTGCTTTAAGTTGACATGACTCCAATGTGTACATAGGCTTAACAGGAATGTGTTGTCATATGTCAACATGAATATGTTACATCACCACAATATGTAATACTTGCATTTGAATCATGTAAAGTCCACAACTATGGGCAAAGTAACCAACAGCACAGTGTAGTTTCTGGATAAGGTTTAGAGACAAGGACAGGGGCAGACCCAAGGATATCTGATTTACTACTAAACGCTTTAAACAGAATCATCAAAAACTTTTAAAAAGCAGGGATATTGTCTCAGACGTCTTACAATCCATTAAATGCAAATCTCCAGAGACTCTGAAAGACACAATGTTGTTACAACGTACAGCGTTCGAATTTACCCTAAAAAAATTCCTAACTTGGTTGCCGGAGTTCACTGAACTTCAAAGAATACATTGACAGAATGTAAAACACAGATTGTTGTTCTGTTAACTTATTACACGTTCAATTAACTCAAACATTTAAGCCAACCAACTTTTTGAATATATTTTACAGTGCTTTAATTTTCTCTTCGCTTCAAAACTAGGTAAAAGGCCAATTTCTATACAATTTCCGATGCTTTTAAACATCTTCTTCTGCACTTTAACATAACAAACTTACAGTGTAAAACATAAGTACATAAGTATAAACAGATTGCCTTAACAAGTCTTAACTAGTCTTAGCTGAACTGTCAAAGTTTTTATCAGTCTATTCAATGGAATACATAAAATTGATGGCAATAATAATAATATATATAAAACATTAATAAAATAAAACTATAACATAAAATATATAGACAGTAATATTTTTACAAATTCTGTTTGATCTGTATGCAACTGAAAACAGTACAAGGACAAGGTGTTTAACGTTTGAAGTAATTAACTGGTTTTCTTATATATTTTTTCTCATATATATATATATATATATACATATATATATATATATACACGACACAGTTAATTATTAATTGCTACATTACATACCTACTTAGCATTGCTTATTACTCGCTTAAGTACCGCTAACATACTGTATATATCATATAAAAATATAATGAAATAATATATATATATATATATATATAT
>JAVGWN010003052.1:0-10599 GCA_034552555.1 Semaprochilodus insignis | reverse complement strand
TTAATCACTCATGTCAACAACTTCATCCAGAGAGCAAATGAGAAACATGAGTTTAAGTATTAAATCAGCTATTAAGTATCAAATTTTAATGTATTAAGTCAGTTATTCACCAATTAATTCAGAATCTGTGAATAATAAATAAATTCCTCTCCATAGACCACAGGCAGTAGTTAAGTGCACACCCTGCTGTCCACTGCACACATAATAGTGCTCCTATAAAACGTATTCAGGTTAAGAACTAGGACATCATTAGAGTGTATAGGATCATTAACCATAGAAACTCTGTGGTGAACATTACCAAGATGTTTTACAGTCTTTGCAGGACACGTTCATTTATGTACTAGTAAGGAAACTACAAAGAGTAAGGAAAACACAACCGCCCATTCTATTTCTTATATTACCCTCCTGGTAAAATGTGAGGGAGAACTTGTTTTTAAGTTTTTGAAAACTTACACACACTTAATTTTTTTCAACTTTAATATAAAAAAATGTAGTATAAATAACAGCAATAATAACATGTTTATTCCCAAAAGCACATAATTTCATCTTCACATACAGAATAAACTGCTTATATGTCCTATATTCTAAAAATGCACAGACGTACAGAATTATGGAAAAATGTCTGATCTCTCTCTGTATTCTCACTAGTACAAACTCACACATGTGTTTGTGCGTTTTGCCTGCTCTGGCTGGTTTAAACATGCCCATGGGGGCAAAAATCCATGTGAAATAAAAGAGAGCAAATATTATTTATAACATTCAGACAAAGCTTATATAAAGACTGCGCCAGTTATTTGTGCTTTTCTAAACAATGTATATAATAAAAACACTCCTCTAATATATGAAAGTGCTATATTCTACTTAAATCTAATAATTCCTGCTTTATGTGAGCCTGAATTCCTTGTCTCTGTTTTAGCTGTAATTTGTACTGTATTCATGTGCCTTGTAGACTAGCTGGATGTAAACTCACCATGAACTTCTGTCAAACGCTCTGTGCTGCTCTGAAATCAACAAACTCACCCCTGAAAGAACTGGACCTTACTTACACTGGTCTGCAGGACTCAGAAATAAACCTGATGTCTGCTGCACTGAAGAGTTCAAACTGTAAACTGGAGATACTCAGGTGAGTTTCCTGTAAATTCATTCCTGAATGGTAAAGTTAAGCTGTCAAGGTATAGTGAACTCCTGCTCATTTGTACATTTTTCTCATCATTCATGGTTACTAACTGAGGGACTTACTAGTGCCATGACTCTCAGTGTTCATCTTGTGGGAATAAACATTGCATCTTAAAAAACCTTTACATACATGGACACAGTCTAACCATTGGCAAGAGTTAAATCCCCTTTTCATACAAACGAGTGGCCCTATAAATCTTTTTTCAGGTTAAGAACTTGGACTTTATTGGAATATATAGGATCATTAACCATAACAACTCTACAATTCACATTAGCAAGCTGTGTCACAATCTTTGCAGTATTTTTCCTTTTGGGACTGTGCTGTTATTACACTCCTGCAAAAAATGCGAAGTATTTTTTTTAGGTTTCTGAAAGATAAAATTGTAGTTTTAAGGTGGGTCAAGAAATATTTATAGTGGAACTTGATGATAAATAATGTAATATTAATAATAGTATTCATAACATGCTTATTTGCACACCTATGAATTATATATATATATATATATATATAAAACCAGGAAATGTAGATGGTTAAACAGATCAGACAAAAACTAGAAAACACGTGTGCTCTTGTATGTACACTGTGTCCAGAGGCACTCATGCACATATGATTTTGCCACAGTGGCTGGATGTAACATGCCCCTCACCCCCTGAATACCTTCTGAAGGGAGAGAAAGCGAAAAGAGAATTTAGTTTTGGGCAAAAAGGCCATATGAAAAAAAGTGTGCAAATAGTATTGATAATATTCAGACTGAACTGATATTTAGACTGAACCAGTTCTTTATGCTGTTTACGCTTTTCTAAACAATGTATGTATATAATGAAAATGCTTCCAATATATTAAATTGCTGTTTTCTACATACATCTCGACATCTCTGTTCCCTGTGGGCCTGAATTCCACATTCTCTGTTTAAACTGTAATGTGTACTGTGTGTATGTGTTTTGTAGACTAGCTGGCTGTAAACTCACCATCACCTGTGAAAGTCTCTCTGCTGCTCTGAAATCAGCAAATTCACCCCTGAAAGAATTGGATCTTAGTGACTCTGACCTTCAGAACACAGGAGTTAACCTGCTGTCTGCTGGACTGAAGATTTCAAACTGTAAGCTGGAGATACTCAGGTGAGCTTTCTGCAAATGTAATCAAAAATGTAAAAGGTTATCAAATAAATCTTCCTTAAGTCTCTCAAAAACAAACAAGGGAGATTAATTAGTTACTTCCCTTAAACCGCAGAGAGGAGGTGTTGGAAGGATGTTGTCTGATTGGCAGAGAAAGCCTAGCTGGAAAACAGCAGCTATTGGAAGTGGGTTAGTCGTAACATCCCTAGAAGAGAGCTGAAGCACGCAACGCCACACACGTTAACCTCAAGCTGGCTTCTAGTTCTAAGCAAAAACTCTGTCCAGCATTCTCAAAAAAACACTGCTAGCCTAACCTCGGAGTCTTTGTAGCTTCAGAACAAAGGAAAGGTGTTCTAAAGAGGTAAACTCTCCTCCCAGACTTGTCTGAAGTTTTTGAAACTTTTATAAAATCTAGTGAGCTAGCTGCTTATTTTTCAGTTAACTGTGCGATCTGATTGTTAACCAAAAAAAGCTATATTTAAACCTGAAAGGGCTGACTAACGGAACTCAATGGCACAATATACAGCCCACAAAACTGCACACTACACAATGGCATTGCTTTTCCATAGTAACACTCTAAATTTGTGTAAAAATGAAAAACAAAACCTTTATCAAATAGTTTTCACATCACTCTGCCATTTTACTAAAAACAATACCCGAGGATTTGCATTTACAAATCAAAACGTGTCAGGGTTAAATACAATATGCGGTAAATTAGATCAAAGCACAGCTGTATCAACTTTACCGTTCCATGCTTCAAACATGGATGAGCCATTGAAATGAAAAAATAAGTTAAATGCAACGTAAAGAGACTCTGTTTAAACAGGTGAGATATATATATGAGGTATATATATATATGGTAAACATGCCAAAATGAAAAGCAAAAGATTCATTGTGTGAAAAGATTCAAAATGTGCTTTCCCAACAGAGTGAAAGAGTAAATAAATGACAAATTTAGAATCTTTCTATCTTAGACGTCTAGAGGTAGAAAAGGTACAGAGGAAATATAATGAGTCGATCGACAAGCTTTAAAAACATAATAAAATAACATAATAAAATCTTACTTAAATATCTACAATATTTTAGATTTCAAAGAGAAATAGAAATTCCTAATCTTAACTGAAACTTAACTAGTTCATTGGACAACCACTCTAAAACACCACCCTGAATACCAGCCTGTGGTGATGGATCATGTAAGAACAGAGCTGAGAAAAACAACTTTATACAGATCATTCAATAAAACTGGCAGCTTCTTAAGTGAACCTGACATGACTGAGAGCTGTTGGGTCAATAATTGTTTTTCTGATCAGGGATGAACTGCATGTTTAACACAAGATGGAGCAGGAAAAGAAGAAAAGAAGGCTTAGTGGAAAGGAAAAGATACAGGCTCAAACTTGTTTAGAACTAAACTATTAACTCTGGAGGTTCATAGGCTCGGGGAGAGATGTGATTTTATACTGTCAATTTTATACTTGTTACAAAGAAAGTTAGAACTTCTTCATATAATTATGGGGTTGCATCAGGACCAGCACTCTCAGGACAGTTAAGTATCATATTTATTGTTTTGAACTTTGGGCTTAAGAGAGTTTATGGAGAGGATACTGGAAATATATCTCACTCTTACTGCTTTAACAGAGTGCTAGTGTTTAATCTTTTTTTTTATTGTATGTGAAAATGTCACATTTCGCAGTAACTAATTATTATTTTTGCCAATATTTTTAAATCAATTAAAAGTATTATTGAATTAAAAAAACAATGCACAGCTGGCTACAAATGGTTAGAGTGTTGCTTTAACAAGGCACAAACACCTGCCCCACTCCTAATAGCCAATGATGTGGCCTAACTGCTATAGGCCAATGATGTGGCCCCACTGTTGTAGGCTAATGAAGTGGCAGAAAGTTTGTGGGTAGACCAATCAGATTTCAGAGAGGAAACTGGCCACTCCATCCACCAATTTAGAACTGCTCATGCACCTGTTCCAGCTTATTAACCTAATTAACATAACTAATTAACTTCTTTAGAAGCTCCTGATTGACTGGATCAAATGCAAGCAATGTTAGGTGAAGAGAGGGGTAGCATTTATAAGTGATTATTATAAAGTTAAACAGAAGACTTACCATTTTTTCTTGTCCATGAAATATAAATATTCAGTCTAATAATTAAAGAAGTGTCTGAGTATATTAGGCTCACATTTATCAGGACCTTTATGTTGAAGATCCTGAATATGGGTGGGTTTGGAGTTTAGTTTAAAATAGCCCACATCACAGTATTTATCATCTGTTAGTCTGTTTTGGCTTTGTTTTAAAAATAATGTTTATTTATAGTTATGATAAACGTTCCACAATGCATTGTGCACCTCTCTCCAACGCACTGTGCTAGGACTGGTCAGGTCAAGCAGGTTCATGTGTGTTTGGGGGGAGTGGCTTTAGAAGTGGGGCTGAAAGTGGGAGGTGGGATTATTTTTTTGGTTGGACGTTTCTAAAAACTAGCTTACACTTCCGGGTTTCTCCAAAATCACCAGCTTTAATCAAGCTCACAACATCCATGCAGACCTGGCAGACCACCAAAACTCCACCATCAGATAAAAAGTACATAAAGCTTCTTTGCTGAGAGGAGAACATCAAGCTCCACTCCTGCTTCAGATCTAAACACTTCTACAGGTGTTTCTGTCCATCCTTCCACTGTGAGTAGACAACTCAACACTGTATCTGAAAGGATGTGTAGCAGTTAAAGAAGACCTCAACATCATTAAATGTAAAGGGTACTGCATGATTTATTAATATTTGCATATATTTCAGCATTCATAATGTCTTCATTTACCAACTCCAGGTTGTTATATGTCTTCACTGATCTTCCTCCATGCCTGGCTGATGGTTTTAGAGATGGTTTGAAGAGTTTTCATTGTTTCGGTGATGTATGTACCATCTTCTGATATCTCAGACGTCCAGTTTCAGTGTTCAAATGCAGTGTTTCATTTCTCAGTGAGGTCTACTTAACTGCTACACATCCTTTCAGACTTATAACAGTGAGGACAGAAACACCTGTGGATTATTTCAGATCTGAAGGAAGAGTGAAACTTGATTTTCTTCTCTCTCTCTCTCTCAGGTGAAAGTTTTAAGTCACTAATGTGAACAGTTTTAGTGGTCTAATCAGTACTGCACATTCCTGACACAACCTAAACACTTTAATAAGAGTAAACAATTAGAAAGGTAAAGGAGCTATGAAAATCATGTACCTGTAACTATATAGGTAACAGCTATGAAAATCATAATAACGATAAAAGATAACAAGTGTAGCGAGGCAACAATCGTTATAGGGAGAGAGTCCTCTCTAGATTGTTGCCTCGTTTATTTATTTAACTCCCTGATGGAAACCTCCACCAGGGTGGATTCAAACGCAGATGTTATTACAAGGGGGGAAACAGACCGAAACAAAACAGGAGTAAGGAGTGATACAGGGAGCGGGGTTTGAACTGGCAAGCAACATGCGGGTGGTGTATGTGCTAACCACTACTCCACAAGGGTAGTGACGTGCTGGTGACTGAGTGGGGACATGAAGAGCTTGCCCGAGGGAAGGAGGGACAGACTCGAAGGACATAAACGGAAAATATAACCGGCAAGATGTGAACTGCCGTCAACGGGGCTAGAACCGCTACGAATGCAACGCGCTAGCCACTTCTTCTAACCTCTAAAACTAAAAAAAGATAATTTCTCAAAAAGGAAAATAAATTGGGAGCAACCTCGAGGGAGACGATCAAAGAGGGTTGGCAAATTAGTAGTCTTTTCTTTTCGAGTCGAGTCGAGTCGCAGCGAGAAGGGACGAGTTTCACTACGAGGCACGCCGTGACTTGAACAGAATCAAGACTCCACAGTGTCTGAACAGTGGGCAGTCCTTATAAGGGCGCTAACCAGGTGTACTCAATCAGCCTGATTACTTCGAGTGGTAGAGCCTGGCCTCCCTCTGGGGGCGGGAGGACCGCGGCGTGGGCGGCCCCTACAACAAGAATAAAAAAACACTCTCCTTTGTCAGCTGTGCCATCCAGCTGTAAATCTCAGCTCAGTACTCAGAATGAGAATTTCTCTTTTTGCTTCCCTTTTTTTTTTTTTCCTTCTGAATCTTTGTGAAGCTGTTGTACAAACTGTATTATTGTGTCTGTTTGATGTTGGTGTGTTTATGTTATGTTCACAGAATTAGCTGGTTGTGAACAATGGTAGGTTATTTTGCTCTATGTAAAATCCACATCTGTCTCCTTCTCTCCCTCTTTTTCCCTCCTCTCTGCAGGTTGTCTGGTTGTATGGTTACAGAGGAAGGCTGTTCTTATCTGGCTTCAGCTCTGAGTGCAAACCCCTCACACCTGAAAGAACTGGATCTGTCCTACAACCACCCAGGACATATGGGAGTGAAGCTGCTCTCTGATAGACTGGAGGATCCACACTGCAGACTGGACACACTCAGGTACAGACAGCTTTCTCTGTGTGTGTGTGTGTGTGTGTGTGTGTGTGTGTGTGTGTGTGTTGGAGTCAGTTATTGAACTACTGTAAACTGTAATGAACAGCGATGATCTGATATTTCTGTATTTCTATAAATGTCCCCAGGTTGTTGGAATATACCTGGAAATAAATGTCTAACGGTGAGGTTGAATGGTTTATTAAATGTGTATAATCATATGTTAGCTTTAGTGCTGCCTTACAAAAATCCTCCACTTTTGCATTGTATGTCAGACATCATGTTGTATGCTGGCCGATACAAAGGCTCTTGCTCTTTAAATGAAAGTAGCACATTGGAAATTAGGGGTGCACCGAAATGAACATTTTTGGTCAAAACCGAAACCAAACTGAATGAAACATTTGACTGAAGGCCGAATACCGGACACAGTTTTACCAATCACAATGTTTCATTGATTTTGCCACTTTTTCACCATAGCATAAATTAAATAGGGTAAATCCCAGATAGCCTGTAGATGTGGGCCACATCTGGCAAAGATATGGCACTGCCAGCCCACTTTCGGCACCTGCAATCTGCTGTAGGCGGCCCACATATACAACATGTGATTGGCCCACCTGTCCCAAAACAGATCTGATCTACTTCTGGCACAGGCACAACAGAGTTGCCTACTTTTGGCTGAGGTGTGACTCTGAAAACTGGGAAATGGGGAATGTGGGCCAGATTTGGGCCAGAACAATTTAGCTGTCTGGGATGTATTTCTGTCTAATACTTTTTGTATTTCTGCTCCTCACTCCACACTGGCTGTGATTTTATCACAATGTTATAAAATTGGGGTTTGCGTTTCTTTACGGAGGATGTGTGCACACGCACCAAAAGTGAGAGAGAAAAAGTGCACAGAGAGAGATGGAGAGACTCTGTGTGTGAGCGTGTGTGTGCCTGTGTGCGTACATGTGCACTGAGAAGCTGCTGTCTGTCTGCCTCACTGTAGTGGCTGTGTTCCACTCTGGTTCCCATCTCCGGCCGGGAACTGGAAAAAGATCACTGCGTCATTAAAAACATCATCAGTATAAATTATTCAGTCTTTTCACTCATTCAGCTTAAAGTGTTTTTTTGACATTTTCGGTTGAATAATTTTGGTTGCCGAACATTTGGTGCATCCCTATTGGAAATTAATTTGGACACACAGCTGAGACTCAACACAGTGTAAGATTCTTTATGGAGGTTTTAGACTTCATATGGTTATAAGTTTCAGGGAGTTAACATTAGTGAAGTAGAGTACTGAGCACAGACTCACCACAAGAATGTTAAATCTTAAACCTGCTAAAAGTGTATCATATGCCCCTGACCAGCTTCTACCACAGTACAGTGGAGAGTGTCCTTATAAGCATCATCATAGTCTGATGAGACAGAATAGTGTCCTAGGAGAGGAGGGACATGCAGTGGGATGTGGAAACTCCTGAAAAGCTTTATCAGCTCCTAAGAGGTTAGGCAAGGCACAGCAAGTAAAGTTTATTAATATAGTGTCTTTCATACACCTGCAGTCATTCAGAGCCCTTTACAAATGAGAAAATACAAAGATAATTCAGATTAAAATTTAAAAGTGATTAAAACAGATTTTAAATCAGACGTTAAATTAAATAGTTATAATAAAAAGTAAATTAGGATTATAAAGTGCAGTTACAGGAAAGGAATCTTTCTCTTCTAATTCTCTCTGTCTACTAGTTCCATTTAAGAGCAGCATAGTAGCTAAACGCTGCTTCTCTGTGTTCAGTCTTTACATTAGGCAGGACTGACTGACTAGTTCCTAATGATCTAAGAGTACTGCTCAGCTCATTTCACTGCAGCTTATCAGGTAGATATTCTAGTTCTACACCATTCAGTGATTCACCACTAATAGTACCTTATAGTCTATTCTGTAACACACTGGTGGTCAGTACGTTTCTTGAAGATAATTTTCTCAATGATTTTTCCAGCGAGAGGTTAGAACAATAAGGAACCCTAAACACCCAAGTTAGCTAATTTTACCAAATATGGTCTATTAGAAGATATCACAGCATCAAACCACACACCACCACACACAATGAGAGCTCACAGTGAGGACAGTTTCTATCCTCGAGCAGTGTGCATGCTGAATGAGCTTCATACTGTCCCATTAATACCTCCACATTCTGAAAAGACCATTTACATTGATCATTCTGTGACACAAGCCTGGTGGGCTGAATTGCTTTAATTTTCAATGTGTCTAAAGTAAGCAGTAAAAATCCGCATGATGATCCAGACTGGAACTTAAACACGAGATAACTCAGCTATACTGACATCAGCTGATCAGGAAGCTCCAGTGGCAAAAAGTGTGTATCGTCAGATCTCAGCACATAACAGTGACATGGAGATGATGGAACTGCTCGTGATAACGAACCAAACTATTTTAATGTGATCTGGACATTGATGGGGGCTGCACGACATCACTCACTGCTTATTAACCTGAGAATTAAAACAGCACTAATGTTTCTTTAATTGTTCAAACCAGCAAAACGCAGCACAAACGAATAAGAGAATGTTGGGGCAGTTTGGCCTCTGATGGAGACGTCATGGCACAGAGACTTCAATCCCTCACACCAGACTTAAACTCTAACTCCATAAACTTTAACAGAGAGATTTCAGAGACTGGGTTTCAGTTTGAAGAGGAAAAGGGTCAAAGCTTTACTGCAGGTTAGGCATGGAGATCATCAACCTGGACATGGGGTCTGAACACAAACACTAAACAACAGACCTCACCATTAATACAGTCTGCTGGGTGAAAAGATCATCACCCCTTCTTTTCTAACATCCCATTCTCTCAGTTTCCACCATCACCAAGAACTCTTCCAGCATGCTCTCGTTCAGGAACGATTATCTCCAAGTGACAGAAGCTTTCATTCTTCAAAGACTTCATTTCTGTCTGACACCACAGCCCATGTCTGGTACTGCAGGTGGAGGACCTTTAAACTTTCTGGCAGACTTGAAACATTCACCCTTCTAGAAACTTCCATTCCACAGCGTGTTACACCATATAGACAAAAACTTATATTTCTTTTTATTTATCAAATCAGAGATAATCTATAGGAGGCAAATCTGGACAAAAAGGATATTACAATTAAAACAGTAAAATGGAAATTGAAAATGAAATTAAATACACTGCTCAAAAAAATAAAGGAACACTTTTTAATCAGAGTATAGCATCAACTCAGTTTAGCTTCTGGGATATTGATCTGGTCAGTGAAGTAGTAAGGGGGGGTTGTTAATCAGTTTCAGCTGCTTTGCTGTTAATGAAATTAACAACAGGTGCACTAGAGGAGCAACAATGAGACGACCCCCAGAAAAGGAATGGTTTAAAAGGTGGAGGTCACTGATATTTTGTCCCTCCTCATCTTTTCTGACTGATTTTTCATTAGTTTTGCAGTTGGCTTGGGTCGGCATCACTACTAGTACCATGGTGCGGTACCTGGATCCTACAGAGGTTGCACAGGTGGTCCAACAGGTAGTCCAACAGGATGACACATCAATACGTACCATTGCCAGAAGGTTTGCTGTGTCTCCAAGCAGAGTCTTAAGAGTATGATGGAGATTCCAGGAGACAGGCAGTTACTCTAGGAGAGCTGGACAAGGCCGTAGAAGGCCCTTAACCCCTCAGCAGGGCCGGTATCTGCTCCTTTGTGTAAGGAGGAACAGGATGAGCACTGCCAGAGCCCTACAAAATGAACTCCAGCAGGCCACTGCTGTGAATGTGTGTGACCTAACAATCAGAAACAGGCTTCATGAGGGTGACCTGAGGACCCGACGTCCTGTAGTGGGCCCTGTGCTCACTGCGTAGCACTGTAGAGC
>JAVGWN010003051.1:0-10599 GCA_034552555.1 Semaprochilodus insignis | reverse complement strand
TGTATGCACATAGAGAACATCATAGAGAACCTCATAGAGTAAATGTTCACAGTACATTGACTTATTCACCCTGAAGACCTCTCAGACCGTACAAGTACCTTTTCCATCACAGGTGTTGGTGAATGTTCAGATTCCCTCATGGTAATAGAAGTCATTGGGCAGTGGCTGACTTATGTCAGTAAGTGTTTATGCAGTGTGTGTAGAACACGTCTTTGGGTTGTACAGCCCTATCTGTAAATCTGTACAGCTCTGTCAGAGATGGCACTAGCTGTTCCTGACCACTGATTCCAGACAAACTTAACCACAGATACAACTGACTTTAGACTAAGTCCTTTTGCTTTGAGTGACCGTATACCTTACAATCATACACTCATCCACAAAGTACCAGCTGCACCCAGAAGGAGGTGTGGGATTGCAGTGCTGTTGGGAGGGAAGATAAAGGTTACCAGGAACAATAAATGGTGATAAATTTAGACTGATATGATCAATATTTATTGAGCTACACATACAGAAGTAGTGTCTCTCAGTATGGTGTCAGGCCGCCGTGTTTAACAACCCAACATGCCAGACGACTGGGCATGGAGCTGTAGAGGTTCCTAATGGTGTCCTGTGATAATCCATCCCATGCAGCTTGAATATCCTCACACAGTTCCTGCAGTTGGTGCGGTAGGGGTGGAGGTGGAGTGACACCGGAACAAGAAACCGTTCATCTTGGTGCTGACCACGGTGCCTCCGCACACAGATTCGTTGGTCGTCTCCACCAAGACAAAAGCGGGACTCGTCACTGAAGATGACCCGCTGCCATTCTGAGTCACTCCATGACAGTCTGGCACGACACCAACTGCTTAAATTGCTTATGAACTCTTCTCTGAGGCATACTCCGCTTGCAAAGGACACTACCAACACAACAGCACGAGTCAGAATGGAAAGCACACACTACAGGACGAGCTTAGATAGTCATCCAGGTACAGCGATAAGGCCCGTCCTTGCTTACGTCACATGTGCGGCCGAGTGTGAAACTTGAATCATTGACATGTCTAATGATGTCAAACCTCCCACCAAGTTTCATTCCTGTCTGTTAATTCCTTCTGGGTGCAGCTATGTGTGTAACACTACTCAAACTCTACCATATGTTACAGTAATGACTGTTTTGGTTGTGAAAGGTTTAGCTCATTTTGAGCGGAATTCAAGATAATGCAGGGGGCGTGGCTAAAATAAGGCCCGCCCACACACTAAAATTAAACTAATGATAAACGTAATAGTTTCTGTCTTTCAATGTAGTAAATAAATGCAGGTGCTGTTTTCCCAAGTGTACATGTAGAGGTAAAGGTTTGGGACAGACACCTCCCAAACAGTCTCCCATAAATGATGTCATACATGTTTACTCACAGCACTCAGCAGCTTCCCGGTGACTTCTGTTATGAAGTGAGTTGAGCTCCAAGTTCAGGGAAATGTGTTGGAACTATTGGCTGGGATAATCGACTGTACGGTACAGATACAGCAGATAGAGGCTGCAATGTAAAGACACTCAAGTCCTCCTTTAACCTAGAGGACAGGCCTAATCTGGCCCTTCATTCCATCAAGGTGGCCCCTGAGATGTTCTGTGAGCTGTGTCTTGATAACCCACAGGTTCCTCAGTATTCTCAAAGCTGTGCGTTTCCTCTTCCTATCAGAATAAAGCGCTGTTCCACCAGCTGAGCCTGAAAGAGAACTGGCAGCCTGTGAGAGCGCCCCCCAGGGAGAATAAGGAAGGTAGGCTCATAAAATATTCCCTCTCATTTCTCTCCTCCACGCGCTTTCCTGTGGCTCGTGTCGTCCTCTGAGAGCACAAAGGTGCCGCTAGGGAACAACAGGGCGGTACACAGCAAACACTGAGGTCTGTGTAGAGACAATAATGGAGCTTTAGAACAGGACACGGTTTATTGTTCTTCTCACCAAATGCTGTAATGTAGTGTGGATTGGAGCACATGGAATTAGGAAGCTCACAAAATTCAGAATTTGATTCAGTTCGAATTTTATTCTTTGTCTCTTTCCTTTACTGTGTTATTGAGCTTTTAGTGCATGTAAACGTTCTGCAACGTTCTAAAGCCCAAAGTACACGCCAGAGGGAGAAACTCTCTCCCATAGAAACCACTTTTCCCAGCTGCCTGGAACGCCTTGCTGGAATTCCAGCCCTTCTCTCTGTTACACGGTGACATCATCCCATAACACAATCCTTACTGCCCCGCCCACACACAACACACAGAGAGCTAAACCAGTAAGAACTGACCTCTCTGAAACAAGTCTTCTCCAGTTTAGCCTGCAAAGGTGCACCTACCAGTTTGTTCTACCAGACTTTCAGGATCGGACTCAAAATGATGCAGCAGAACCGACACCATTGTAAGAACAGCCACAGCTGTGTATGGGTGGAGCTTGTAGCAGGATGGCACTCTGGTGTTTGACTAGTTAGAACAGAGAGGGCGAGCTGACCAATCAAAGCACACTGGGCCCATCGGGAGGCGGGGCTTAAAGACACAGGAGCTCTAACAGAGCGTTTCAGACAGAGGGTGAATACAGACGTACAGTACGAGAGGAACCGTGTGTTTTGTATGTAAATCTGTTCTATTAGAACCCGAACACACAATCATCAGCTCTGACATTCAGTATAATAGATCCCCTTTAATGTTTCCATTTTCTGTTTACAACAGCATTCAACATGGTCATACTAGTCACAGAACTGTAGTGTAGCTGTGATGCGGTACAAAATGCTGCACAACAATATGTATATATACACGTGTGTGTGTGTGTGTGTGTGTGTGTGTGTATGTATATGTAGCAATAAAGTTCTATACAATATGTGGCGATAAACTACATGACAATACACTGATAGAATTTGATTAAAGATAATTTGATACAGTATTCAGCAGTGCTGCATTACATAGCAATATGATACGATACACTGGGATAGATCTAACAGGATCATTCTCCTCCATCTGTGGCCAGTTTGGAGACCATGTTCTGTGTTTGTGTACTGAGGAGCTCTGTGTGTTTGTGTTCTCAGTGCTGTGTCGTGTGTACGTAACGGCGGACTCGTATGTGAGTGTGAGGACTCATGCGGCAGTGACAGTCCAGGAGCTGTTGGCTGCTGTGGCTGAGAGATTACAGTGGGTGGAAGAAGACATGGTGCTGGTGGCCCTCACCTACTCCAGAGGTACCAGTCTATGATACCTGTCTACAGTGTTAGTAATACCAGTCTGTGGTTTTAGTGATATTAGTCTGTGGCGTTAAAGATAGCAGCCCACAGTGTTAGTGATACCAATCTATGGCGTTAATGATACCAGTCCAGTGTTAGTGATACCAGTCTGTGATATTAATGAGAGCATTCCACAGTGTTAGTGATACCAGTCTGTGATATTAATGAGAGCATTCCACAGTGTTAGTGATACCAGTCTGTAATATTAATGAGAGCATTCCACAGTGTTAGTGATACCAGTCTGTAATATTAATGAGAGCATTCCACAGTGTTAGTGATACCAATCTATGGCGTTAATGATACCAGTCCACAGCGTTAGTGATACCAGTCTATGATACTAATGATAGCAACCCACAATGTTAGTGATACCAGTCTGTGATACTAATGATACCAACCCACAGTGTTAGTGATACCAGTCTGTGGCATTAATGATAGCAGTCCACAGGTACATGACAATACGTCCTCATCAGCCTCCAGCACTGTACTGGTTAGTATTAGCTCATTAGCTTATGTGAAGAGGCGGCTTCTGTTGATCATCTGACATTAAAACCTGATTTCTCTCAGGTACTGATTAATAATAAAACAAAAATAATAATAATAATAAAACTCAAATTTTCACCTCCAGTTCAGTAATCTAAAAGTAAGCCTACGGCCTCAGTGCACATGGGTAGTCTAGAAGAGACTGCTGCCAGGGTGAAATACTGAACTACACTGCCCTCTACTGGCAAAACTGATGCACTGCTCTTTCCCATGTACTCTCTGTCCAGAGAAGATAGTTCTCCAGCCGCAACAGTGTGTGTACTCCGACTCCCTCAGTGCTGCAGGCAGGCTGTGTGTGTGCAGGAGAGATCTGACTGAGATCATGGTAAGTGTACAGAGACAATTCATTTCATTTCCATACATTTCATTTTCAGAAAAAGCAGCTATTAAATCAGTTATTCATTTTTCAGGTATTTCACAGAAAACAACACAGAAGCCTCAACAACTAAATATCAGATATCATATATAGTATCCTGATATGATCTCAGAAGTGTATAGTGTGTTCACTCTTTATCTTTGATTATAGGGTGGTTAGCAGAGTGCTGATTGGTTAGCATTACTGCTACTGAGTGATGATTGGTTGGCATTACTGCTACTGACCGTTGATCGGTTGGCATTACTGCTACTGAACGTTGATCGGTTGGCATTACTGCTACTGAGTGATGATTGGCTGGCATTACTGCTACTGAGTGCTGATTGGTTAGCATTACTGCTACTGAGTGTTGATTGGTTGGCATTACTGCTATTAATTGCAGATTGATTAGCATTACTGCTACTGAGCACTGATTTGTTGGTAGACTGAGCAGTTTGTGCCCACTGACCTGGTGAATGCACACAAAGCATGTCTAGTCCTATAACGAGTTTAAAGAGCTCAACAACGTAACAGTGGTGTTAAAATATTTTGGATTTTACAAAAAAAAAAACTCAATTAATTTGCCTTCATTTTGGACCCTGGAGCACTCTCTAGTGTCTGACTGACCCAGTTCTCTAGCGGAACTCCCAAATAAGAGCATATTAGGAACACACTAGTCTGTTCTACTTCACAAAAGCACCTCATATTATCAGGATGCAGGTAAAACAGCTGATTTTACTGTCCGAACATCAGCTGGGCTCTGCTAAAGCAGTACTTCTACATCTCTCCTCCAGTAACTGTGTAAATTCTGCCTCTATGTAGAGCCCTGTGACGGACAACGGCCATCAGCAGCCGGTCAGGATGCTGAGTATGAACACGTGGGACATTGCTGTGGCTCTGACTAACTGTGACTGGAGTCTCTTCAGCAATGTGCAGGAGGTAGAGTGGAACAAAAAAACTCTGAGACTTGAGCCATGAATTCAGAACATGCTGAATGTCTTCCTCCCTGTCCTTTCAGAAAGAGCTGGTTTATTTCACCTTGAGCCGCGATTCGTGTGCTGGCCACACAGCGGCGCTGGAGCTGTTGCTGCAACGCTGTAACGAGGTGCAGCAGTGGGTGATGACGGAAGTGCTGCTGTGTCCGGTGCTCTGCAAACGTGTGCAGCTCTTTAAGAAGTTCATCAAGATCGCAGCTCAGTGAGTAACACTCGATACAAACGCCCAGGCCTACAGACGTGCAGCACGGGGGAGATTCAACGTGGATAAACAGATACACCAGATGTAGTTGAATGCTTGTATAAGCTCTCTCCCTCTCTCCGTCTCAGTTGTAAAGCACAGAGGAACCTGAACTCGTTCTTTGCCATCATAATGGGTTTGAACACGGCGGCTGTCAGCCGACTAAGCCAGACCTGGGAGGTGAGCGAATACACACGGGTCCAGAACACCATTTCTCATACATGTGAGACAGTTTAAGGATCCTCCAGTCATTCTGCTTCCTTCTCTCCTTTTAGAAAGTTCCTGGGAGGTTCAAAAAGCTGTTCTCAGAGCTTGAAAGCTTGACAGTAAGTAATTTCAAGTGTCTTTTCCTCCTGGTCTCCATCTGCTGCGTCTGCAGTGTACAGTCCATCACCCCACACATACTTCAACACGCTTCCCTGAACTTAGAAAACAACAGGCTCAACTTGTGCTGGTGTGAGTGGATCAGACACAGCAGTGCTGCTGGAGTGTTTAAACACTGTGTCCACTCACTGTCCACTCTATTAGACACTCCTACCTTGCTGGTCCACCTTGTAGATGTACAGTCAGAGACAATAGCTCATCTGCTGCTGCACAGTGCAGTGTTGGTCATCCTCTAGTCCTTCATCAGTGCTGTGAAAGTTTGGGAACTGCTGGTGTATACATCAATCATACTAAGACATACGTAGAGTGTGATGCTCTTGTATTTTTTCTTAGGACCCGTCCTTCAACCACAAAGCCTACAGAGATGCCTTCAAGAAGATGAAGTCTCCCAAGATCCCTTTTCTACCTCTGCTGCTAAAAGGTGCCGTCAGAAAACAGTCAATAGCAAACGCTGTATTAGGTTACAGTCAGTGTTGGATGTTATCGTGTCCTGCTGAGATTGTGTGTTGATGTTGGATATAAGCAGGTATTTAAAAACTGCTCTGGTGGTTCTGATCATGAGCTCTAAACTCTCTCTTCCTAGATATCACATTCATTCATGAGGGCAACAAAACCTTTCTTGATAACCTGCTCAACTTTGAAAAGCTGGTGAGTTATGATCACTGTGTTATCTGTCATGTCTTAGCAGATCTGTTATGTCTGATATCAGTGTGCTGCTTTAAACTGACACTCTTTAAACTTGTAGCACATGATAGGAGACATGGTGCGAACCGTCAGGCAGTGTCAAACAGACCACATGGGTAAGTCTCTAACATCTGTTGATTATCCTAACAGGACTTGAACAAGTTACAATGTAATAGTTCAGTCTACCGAAGTTTATATATGGTATGTTGTGCAACAGGCAGTCTGATTGGCTGAAAACATTGTGCAGACGTTGATATATACAGTTGTGAATGTGTGGGTGCCCTGGTCCAGGCTCGGGAGCCACACGCAGATCCTTTACATCCCCCTTGTGGCTCCACAGCAGAATTAAATTTGTAGGTGAAAATAAAGTAATCCTCCTTTGCTGTGTAATAAAAACGTAGAGAGCATTCTAACACTAGTTCAAACACTGGAATTAATGTAGAACTGCTAATTCACTGACCTTAACCCTGATGGTTGTGCCAGAGAATCTTTATTGGTATGCAGAGCCAGTTCCTAGCAAGGAAACGGCAAAGACGAGATCCTAGATCAACATTAAGAATAGGGCTGAAAGAGTAATACATTTTTTAATGAAACCGCAGCTTAAAAGAGTGCCAGGCCATTTTATCAAAACTGTGTCTTACATGGGGAATGTTAGCGTATCATCAGAGCTTGTAAACTGGCTGTAGATAAGTTAGACCAATCAGAGGCAGCCAAACAACTATACGCTGTGACATCACAACCACAGCTAACTGAGAAAGGGGATGCTAATTCCTTACTGCCCAAATGACAGGCCTGGACTTCAGCTCCCAGGAAATAACTGCAGTTTAAATCTCAGTCGGAATACGTTCCAGAAACATCGCAGTTAGATACTCTTCCCAAATCGTTCAGCCCTAGTTGAGGATTTTGAGAGGAATGGACAGATTCACTTTGTTTATTCAAACTCCAGCTGGTTTCCGATACGTTTCATCTGCAACAAGAAACTGTCCATCACCAAAAAGGTGAAGGTTAGGAGACATTTTATAGGAACCCATTTAAGTTTTGTGGAACTGTTAGAATTTGCAGCTTAACCGCTCTCTGTAGTGCCCCCTAATGGCTGGCAGATGGGAAGTCAACTCCGATATTATTAATTTAATTACTCAAATAGCTCTCTGTTATCAGATGAACTTGGAGTGAAATGTTGGGCGCCTGGTGAGCAATGAGGGGTGGGGGGAGGATAAGGTTTTCCATCTGCTGTGAAAAACAATTCATACCTGTCCTCAAAGAAATGAAAATGAAACTGACAACCTCAGCTTTGTTAACATGAAACAGTTCTGTGCCCTAACACACAGTGTTTAAACACTGTCAAAGGCTGGTTCACCTACAAAGAAAAAAAAACAGTTCAGTTTTGGTAAATCATATGCATTTCCATCAAAATTACTGTAGAAAAAATGCAATGTAAAAACTGAAGAAGCTCCAGGACAGACAGAATTGCATTTGGTGGCGACTGTGGAAAAGGGTTCAACTGTGTTTCTCTTTGCTGTTTCAAAGGAAACCTGTTGACGCAGAAGGACAGTGCAGAGGTCAGAGCCTACATCGACTATCTTCACATCATCGACAATCAGCAGACTCTGTTTGAGCTCTCTCACAGACTGGAGCCGAAGGTGTAGCTGTGAATAAACCACTAATGAAAGGAGAGAGGACGCTGCACCCCCTCTCGCTGGCTGAGGGACAGAGGCGCAATTACAATGGACAGCCACAAGGGGATGAAGCTGAACCTCACAGACTGCAGAGAGAACATCATGACAAGCCAAGGACATTTATCTCACTTCCGAGTCCAAAAATGTGAAATGACTCTGCAGAACTTAGTGGGTAATTTTAATAGATAGAGTGAAGCTGACATGCACTACAATTCTACTGGAGCTGGAATTAGCTTTAACAGAAGGAGGTAGTGTAGTGTAAGGAGAGGGACTCGACTGGCTAATTGGTTTAGGATTTTGGGATAATGGAGCTTAGGAATTTTGTGAAATTCCCAGAGCCTATACTGCAACATCATAAGGTGGATGTTCACTGCAGTGTTATCCCACAAAACAACTACACACGCTGCAGATTCATACCGGATTATAATCACTCCACAGTTATTACTGTCAGACTGTAAACACTACACACGCTGCAGATTCATACCGGATTATTATCACTCCACAGTTATTACTGTCAGACTGTAAACACTACACACGCTGCAGATTCATACCGGATTATAATCACTCCACAGTTATTACTGTCAGACTGTAAACACTACACACGCTGCAGATTCATACTGGATTATTATCACTCCACAGTTATTACCATCAGACCGTAAACACTACACGCTGCAGATTCATACCGGATTATAATCACTCCACAGTTATTACTGTCAGACTGTAAACACTACACACACACACTGCAGGTAATTCAGCTCCAGCAGAGTTTAAAAAGGTAATACTTGTAAACAGTCATGTGAAGTCCAGACCTCACATTAGGAAACCTCCAACAAATGAAGATCATATGCTAATGTTTCCAGCCTTAGACAATCAGGAAAAAACCTGGAGTAGCTTTCAGCTATAGTGGTACTGCAAGTCAAGTAATCAGTATGAGATGTTTCAGTAGATGCCAGTGCCAAGGCAACATACAAAAGCCAGTCCACATAAGTATTGATAATTTTAGATAATTAGCATCAGCTGAATACCAATAAAGCTGATTTCCTGGATATAGATTAAGCCTGTTTCTGGATTCAACTGTAATGCCAATGGAATTGAAACGCCATCAAACACTAGGCCATAATGTTTGTCTAGTAAGTGACTATATTTGCTTGAACAGTGACGGTAGAATTCTAGATGAGCTTGTAGATCTCTTGTAAATGACGTGTTCTTCCTGCTTACACTCTGTCATTCAGAGTGGGTTTGGTGTGGAACGCTCCGTTCTAGATAAACTTACTCACAGCCAGAACTGTTCACAGTGGTGGTGAAGGTAACCAGACGTCCCCCTCTAAAAGCTCCCTCACAGAAAGTTACTACATGAGATGGTTATGAATACGCTGCCTTATGATAGTTTGGAGAAGATTTCAGCCTTAAACTCCATTCACGGTGGAGTGATACATGTTGCAGGAGGGCACTGTGAGGGTTTAAAAAAAAAAAAAAATTAAAAATAGTCCCTAAAGAAAACTTACTTTCAGGTTTTCCAATCATCAACATTCCACATAAACACTCAAGACACGTGTAGGTTCACTGGTGGTTTAGATTTAGATAAAATGTCTGTGTGTTGTAGACATGGAGAACCCTGGTTCCAATCATCACCACCACCACTACTGTAAAGACCATCTGAATCTCTGCAATCAACTGATTCAAACCAAACCCACTCTGCATAACTCTGTTTACAGAACAAACACTGAATTATACAGAAATGTTTAAAAATCTGTGAAATTGCCCTTTAAAGGAAACGCTGAGTAGTACTGGGAATTAACTCATGAGAGTAAGATCACTGGAGGCAGCTGTGAGTCTGTTTCACTGGTCTGTATGATCTGGCAATGCCACTGACTGACCAGTTACTAATACGCATGTTAGGTAAACATGTAAACATTGTAAATAGTCTAAATTAATTTAGGATTTTTTAATGAAATAGGCAGCAAAGCAATACATGTGTTCTTACCTCCACGCCATGGTTTGTGGACACTGACTGTACTTGCCTTTTTAAATCAGGTTCTTCTGAAAGCACTGAAATTCTGACATTAAAACAAACAGTACTGTTACACCACCGCCTAGCACTGTCTTCACTTTCACTGCGAGTCACATCCACTACGTCCAACGTATTACAGACGGCTAAGGCTTTCACTGTCCTATTAGTGAGGTAGTAATTCAACTGATGATTCATGTCATTTATGATAATCAAAATGGCTTACCTGAACACTTTACACAGACATTAAGTTTTCACAGCACATCAGTGAAAAGACAAAAGAAATTACACTCAAATTTATAACTACAAGTGTGTGTTGGTGAGATCCTGCTGGACTATGGAAGTGGACTATGTGTGCTGAATTTTAACTCTACTAAAAACTTGATTAAAACACCTAATTACACTTACTGGCCACTTTACTGGAAACACCTACCTTGTACATCTGCTAACTGGCCACTTTATCAGAAACACCCACCTTGTGCTTCCA
>JAVGWN010003050.1:0-10600 GCA_034552555.1 Semaprochilodus insignis | reverse complement strand
CTTGCAGGTGAAGTGAAGAAGCTATTGCTCGTTAACCTGCATCATCTTTCCTGCTTCTATGTTGCTGTAGGAGTCCCAGGCTGCTCTGCATGTGCCCAACGTGCGAGCGGAGTGTCTGCTTAAGTTCCAGCTGAGACCCAAAGCGGAGTGGCAGCGGTGAGACCCTGTTCCAGATTTGAGAGTTCATGTTCCCCAATCCAGATTACAGTAGTCTACAGATTCTTTATTCTAATTTAGGTTAATAGAGTTTACTTTACCTGCGCCAGATCAGATGCTTATCTAGAGTTCATATTCCTCAATCCAGTTCATGCTAATCCAGATTTCATTATAGCCAAACCTGGAGTTCACACCTCACCATTCACATTATACTGATGCCCAGCTGTACACATTACACATCTACAGTATTTATTTACTCCTCTAGATTACACTAATCTGAAGATCATAGAATCCACTGACCTAGTTCATATTACATGTATCTAGTGTCTGCTGTCCCTGCGCCAGATTACAGATTACTAATCTGTAGTTCATATTCCAACTTCAGATTACATGTCAGTGTTGCCCCTTTTTTAAATTACGTTAGAGTTAATATCCCGATTACACTAATCCAGATTACACTAATCTACAGTCAGTACTACTCCTAGATTACACTAACCCAGGTTTCATATTCCAGTCTAGATTTACAATAAATAAAATGATGCACACTTACGACCACAGATGACCCTGAGCTAGGGTTCATATTCTCCAGTACTGTACTGATCTGTAGTTCATACTGCTCCAGGTTCTGCTAATCTAGAGTTCTGATTTCACTGCTCTAGAATTCCAGTCATAAAAATTCACACTATCCACTCGAGATTAGGCTGGAAATACACTCCACGTTATGNAATCTTCAAATCGGCTTAAATAATGATAGCATCGGAATCGGAGCGCCAGGACGTCTGCTGTCTCCAGATTAAAAGTTAAAGTTCAGTCCAGAACTTATAGACAGAAGCTATCTGCAGTGGAGCTCTAGTGCGACACGATGCTGTCTCCGTCGCTGTGGTTCTCGGAGATGTTCCCTTAAAATAGATGAAGGATTCGCATCAGTTGCTTCCAAGCCATTATATTTCTGTCAGCACTTGCACAGATGACTGCGAGCGAGATCTGTGATCTGTGTGTGTGTGTGTGTTCGTAGGGACGCCATCCCTTCCTGTGTCGAAGAGGAATTTGTTAAGGAGGCCGCGGAGGTGGCAAACTTTCTGCAGGAAGTGGAGGAGTTCAAACGGTTCCAGACGACTGATTCTGTCGCCCTGTCTGGTGAGTTCGAAATAGAGAGTGATGGAGAGTGGGAAAAAAGGGGGTGGGGTGGAGGAGCTGAAGTGATTGCTCAGAGGAGAGAGGGAGAGAGAGATGGACAGGAGCACTGATGTTTGGTGACGTTTCATTTTCTCAGCTGAGCAGCCTGCTGACCTTTTCGCTCGCGGCCGAATCAAACACTTCTTCACTTCTGCGGCTCCTCCGAAGGGTTTGGAGATGCTGAGGGAGACTCAGAAACGGTCATTTGTTGTATTGTTGCCTGGTTGGTCAAGTCAGCATTGCAATCCAGGGGGTCTGTTAAAAAGAAGCCATTTTGACTAGGGATGCACCGATCCGATATTAGGATCGGATGTCGATTCCGATATTAAGTTAGCTGTATCGGGTATCGGATAATTAGGCCGATCCATGGGGCCAATCCCCACTGTAATTCGTTTGCGATGTGTGCTAGGCCGTCAATAGCATGTTTGTGGGGTGTCTGTAGATGTAAAGGGGAACGGGACAACCGTCGTGGTCCCTGTGATCCCTGTGACAGTTCCCCAACAGAGTGGACTCAATGTGTAGAGGGAAAACTTACAAACGGGGAACAAACAAAAGCTGCTGGGAGGAAAAACTGGGGTGCTCGACGGAGCAAACCAAAAACCATTTCCTCAAACGAAAAGGAGCCTCACAATGAAACCGCCCTGAAGTCCGACTCCAAAATATACATATATATATTTATTTCTCGGAACTTCAGCAGCACGAATGCGCTCAGGTGAGGGGCCGGCGCTCTCACGCTCAAGTAGCGTGAGCTGCACTTGTTAGCGTTTGCCGCTTGATTGCTCATTGGTCGTCCTTTGTCTCCCCCCAGTGGCCAGAGGTAGATCTGCAGGAACCCACATTTGCAAAAATGTTGGTGGATGGAAAATCTGCTAGTGACTCCTGCACTCCCGTTCATTCCTGCACAAACTTAAACCAAGAGCCAAACCATTCAAATCCATAGAAATCATGGCTGGACATATGCACCGACTAGGCAGTCCATTCCCGAACGGATCTGAAGTTCTGACGAATCGGGGTAGAGTTGTTGCTGCAGCTTCACTTGTCAGCATCTTCCACATGTTGTGTTTTTGTGTTGGTGCGTGTTCTTCTTCTTTGGTTCATAACGGCAGACTAGAACACTTGTAGGCGTGCAGTACCAGTCAGAAGTTCAGACACGGCTACTCATAGGAGGCTGTCTTATCAACCTGTAAAACAGCATTCACTGAATTATACAGTCCACCTTAAAACCCCTCAGAAATGCCAGCTGTACAGGAGGACTAAACAGATTTCTTAACTTGCAGTGGAGGTGGATATAACAAGATTCTGACGATTCTGGCCGAGTTCTTTTGGTCTGTCCGTCATAAATATTCAAAAAAGGGAAGAAACGTTTTTTTTGCAGAACAAAATATATATTGGAGGTGGCGATATGACAAAAATATAATACTGTGATACATCAAGAGTATATGTGGTGTATCAGGATATGTGTAGAGTCGGGTGTAGTTGGGTGAGTCTAAACTTTGGACCGGTACTGTACATGCTGCTGGTTCTCGCGACGGGGTGTTTGTGGTTTTGCTGTTCAGAATCGGCATTTCACCGCTGATTATATCCAGTGGGAAGGATTTTATAGCATGAAATCTAGTTTAGTTCTGTTCACAGCGTCCTGCTAAGCCTGGTCGTTGTGTTGCATCATCTTGCAAAGCATATGACCTGTGACGTGCGTGTAGGGACACCCTCAGACCCTCAGACACGTGCAGTTATAGCTTCAGAGGGCGGGGGTGAGTAGTATTTGTGTATGTGAGCTCCAGCTGTTTCTGTCTTCGGTTGGAAACACTCTTCTGTCTTTGCTAAAGCTCACAGCTGTTGTTGAGAAACTTTCAGACTAAACAAGTCAGCAGCTTCTTTACTGTCCACTGAAAGCCGACTGAAACTACAGCACAGGTAGTGTAACACAAGCAGTAGCAAGCAAGAAAGATGGTACTGGTGATCCGTACACAGAACGCAGAAATGAAGTACCTGTGTTCAGGCAGTTTCTAGAATATCAGGAAAAAAAGAGAATACTTTTAAAAATCCAGATCCAATGAAATCTTCAGAGATTTAAGAGAATTTTAAGGATTTGCTTGTTGTTATTATTATTTTTATTATTATTATTATTATTATTATTATTATTACATGAATCATTGCATGCACACTGTTGCATTTGCCCAGTAGAGGTCAGTAGACGGTTACAGATCAGCTCATGCAACCACGACAGACTGCCTTAAATACAGACATCATTCTTCTCATTTTAAATCAAACAGTGGAAAAGCATTTCCTGTGGAATGCCAATTGTGTCTGTCGATGGTAAAAACTGTCTGCATCGAAGGATCCCACTTGCAGTTTAAAGAACCCTGTGAAAGCCAACGGTGCTGTCATGTTGTTGACAGTTGAGCTAGTTAAGTAGTGATGTGAACATGTGCATGCAGCCATGGCGTCAGTGACTGTGTGATGGTAGTGATTCATACAGTCTCATAATCCATATGGGTCAAACTGACTGTTAACAGAAATACTTACTGGGTTGATTCTTACATCAGTACAGTTAACAACCTGCTTATTGATGCAGTTTAAGGAATAACACATTTGGGACGCCCTGTTTAATTGGATTTTGATCATTTAGGTCGGAAACAAGTGTTTATATATTGGATCATCTGAGCAAATCTGTTTGTAATGATCTGACCTTAATTAAGCGACGTCAGCCTGAAGGGATAATGTAGTGACGAGTGCTGGTGGAGTTCTCTACTCAGACACTCATAATTAAGAAAAAAAAAAAAGTTTCACCCGACAGGAATGAAACGTGGTGGGGAGCTTTGACGTCATGAGACAGGCTAATGATTGAAGTTTCATGCTCAGCTGCACGTGTGGCGTAAGCAAGGATGGACCTAATCATTGTGCCTGACTGAGTATATAAGGCCAGCCTGTTGTGCGTGCTGTCTGTTCTGACTCATGCTGTTGTGTTGGTAGCCTCCTTTGCAAGCGAAGTATGTGCCTCAGAGAGGAGTTCAGAAGCAATCTGAGCAGTTGGAGGAGTTGGAGAGGGGTCGCATCATAGGGCTCCGGGAAGCAGGGTTGTCTTATTGACGTAATGCGTGCCATACTGGTCTTACAGATACTACCATAGCATGCTTTTGGCAGCAGCAGATAGAAGCATGCACGCAGCAGTGACATCTGGGAGACCTACACGAACCACAGAGATGGAGAACCAACGGTTTGTCCGACATCCGCAGATTGACCCAACAGTCACGACTGGGGACATTCAGTGAGCAGTGATGCCCTCCATGAACCATCCTGTTAGTGCCAGCACCACTGGCAGACGGCTGCACCACGCAGGACTACATGCACGCAGACCGTTACCACGTCTGTCCTTAACACCACGTCACCGTCACCAAAGACTGCAATGGTGTCGTGCCAGACTGTCATGGAGTGACTCAGAATGGCAGCGGGTCATCTTCAGTGACGAGTCCCGCTTTTGTCTTGGTGGAGACGCCCAACAAATTCATGTGAGGAGGCATCATGGTCAGTGCCAATATGGTGTCACTCCACCTCCACCCCTACTGCACCATCTGCAGGAACTGTGTGAGGATATTCAAGCTGCATGGGATGGATTATCACAGGACACCATTAGGAACTCCTGCTGAGACATCCAGCATGTTGCTTTAGCTGTAGTGTGGTCTTGTGTGATGAGTTAGTCTTTGGAGTTTGGTCTGTAGCTAGACTGACCTGTGTGTCTGTTTTAAAGGTAAAGTGGACCGTTACCCTGAGGTGGTGTTTTTGGGGACGGGATCTGCTCTGCCGATGAAGATCAGAAACGTCAGCGGCACTCTGGTTAATATCAGGTAGAGCAAAATGTTTACTCATCATTGAACCTGAGAGGTCGCAGTTACGGCCATCCATAAAAGCCTTGTAATAGGAATACGATCAAATGAGTTTTATAATGAATCATATATACATTTGTATATGAATTTGATTAAATTTTATGGTTGTGTGCAGCGTTGGGTTGCAAAGTCATTCTTTACCATGTTTGCCATGATTTTGTTATTGTTTGGGGAAAAAAACAAGAGTAGGACATGCAGACTCAAATTTGTCTATACAGAATGTCAATTAGATGTAAATTATTATTATTATTATTATTATTATTATTATTATTGTGTTGGTTTTTTTTTCACTTAATCTGAAGTCAGATGTAAATTTGTTATTGTGGTGTTTTTATTTATTTATTTATTTATTTATTTATTTATTTATTGACTTAATCTGAGAAAAATCAGCTGCTCTTTATTTTCTGTGAAACTTTTCTGAATGGACTAATAGAAATATTCCGAAATCAATAATTAATATATAAATATATATAACACAATAATATTAAACAGTCAGTGAAAGTAATAAGGGTTAAGTGGCTGCATGAGTGCTCATCCTCTCTCTACCTGTCTCAGCTCTTCTCAGTCTCTCCTGTTGGACTGTGGCGAGGGCACCTTTGGTCAAATGTGCCGTCACTATGGCAACCATGTGGACGAGATGTTGACCAAGTTGTCCACTGTGTTTATCTCTCACATACATGCTGACCATCACACGGTGAGTGCAAGCAGCAAACGCTGAGGAGGCCAAATAAACACACCGGATTAACTCCCTGTTAGACGCGGTCGGCAGTTTTTCCTCCGTATCAGTCAATATGAAAACACGCGCTCTTATAGTCCTTTATTACATGGTTATTCTGTCTCATACACTGACATGCTGCTTTCTGTCTTTAACTAGGGGTTGGTTAATTTGCTGCTGCAGAGAGAGAGAGCTTTTGTAAGTTTTCTTTTTACTCCCTAGACTGGAATATAAACCCTTTTCCTTACCAGCTGCTCACCACATCCATATTTAAGTTGATTATGAAAAACATTATCGTTAATAATAAAGTATATCTCTCTCTCTGTGCCTGTAGAACAGTCTGGGGAAGGCTTTCACTCCGATTTATCTGGTGGCTCCTGCTCAGATCATGACATGGCTCAATCAGTATCATGACCACTGCCAGGAAATCCTCAGCCACGTCAAGTAAGGCCACTGTCCTAACGACACCTGCACCACACCTCCAGTGTGAAAATGCCCTGTTTATGCCCTGTGCAGTGCATGTTTTTGTCATTGGGCAGCACGTGTGTGAAGAATCCATGCCTACAATCCTTTGAGAAATCTCTTACAAAGTGTTCAGGAATCTTTGTGCTCTTGTACTCCACCCTGAGGTTTGATGAGCAGCGGCCAGCAGTGTCTGACCAGCTAATCTAATGTTATCTTAGTAAGCAAGCTACAGACCCAAGCAGTCTCATACCCACAATACAGGTTTGATTCTGACTAACTGCTGCTCTGCCGGAACATGTGTAGATGATAAAACCTGAGAGAGCAAAAGCTGACTGACCGAGTAACAGAAAGCTTAAACCAAACTGGTCGTGTGTTGGTGGGACTGTACTGCTTTGGCCAAGCTGACGGTAGTTGGGTTACAGCTAGGTGATGCTAAAATGAGACCCGTTTCAGGGATATCCGAGAGCACAATATCAGGTTACTGGTGTTGGAGTGACACATTTCTTAGTTCTTAGGCCCAGTGTCCATTTTCTCCATCTCCGTTCTGTGGTTCGTGTGTCTGTATATATGACTAGGTTGGTAATAAAACCAGTTTATGTTTCTTTATCGTTAGAGTTCTACAACCATCCCTCCATCCATCCATCCATCCATCCATCCATCCATCCCTCCCATATGTTTACCTAGCCATCGTTCAGCTGTCCATTTATCTGTGTATCCTATATGTGCATCCATCCTTCATCCCCTACGTTCACCTGTCTGTCCAGCTATCCCACCCAGTTTACTTTCTTAAGAACTTCTTATTAAACCTCTCTTCGTGGCTGTGTTCGCATCCTAACTCGAAATTCTGAAAACGTCCGACTGTACAGAAACACAGTGTTTTATATTTTACCTTATGAACCGTGTTACACGTCTCATTCCCAACCTGCCGCCTCGGACACGTCGCACATATGCACCTTTCTTTATAACAATGCTTAATATTAAAGGGGACCTAATAAGCTTTTCCAGTCATTTCCAGGGACATGGGACATATCCGACTGGGCTAAGTAAATAGGTTAGACCAACCTAAAGGAGTTTTTACAGCCGTGTTGAAAGCGGGACAGGAAAGATGAACCCAAAATGAGAAAAAAAAAAAGACTTGGATGTTGAAGACAAGTCATATCCATCACACAAGTATCTAAATTGAACCTCAGAAGTGGCTTTGTGGAGAAACCTGTGAAGCAGTTCGGGCCTGTAATCTCAGAGACATAGATACGGATGGGCTGTATGAGGATTAAGGCATTTTCAAGGAACGTCTTACTTCACCAGTGATGGAGGCTATGATACAGTACCGCGGTGTGAAGGGTTATCTCAGACTGTCCCTCAGTACGGAGGTCCTGCTCAAGAGGCCCAGTGTCCGCTTTCTCCATCTCCGTTTTGTGTTTCGTGTGTCTGTATATATGTCTAGGTTGGTAATAAAAACCAGTTTATGTGTTTCTTTATTTTTTTGTTTTTTACAACTTAAAAAAATACAATAACTGTAATGTATACATCCATCCATCCATCCATCCATCCATCCCATATGTTTACCTAACCATGCTTTCAACTGTCCATTTATCTATGTATCCTATATGTTCATCCATTCCTTTATCCCATACGTTCACCTGTCTGTCCAGCTGTCCCATCCATCCATCACCCCAACCCATAATCCCATACACTCACCCACCATATCAACATTTCACCCATCCAACAACTCACCCACCTTTTATGTTTTGCCCCTCACACCACGCACCCATCTCTTGTGTTCAACTGACCCACCAACTTATCCTTTCACCTACCTACTACATCATACGTCATACCTTCAAACTGTGAATATTTGTTTATTTACTAAAATAAAGGTCTGTATTAATAAAGGTCTGTATCTAGGCATTGGACTTGGTTAGTCACCCCAAATAAAAAATATCCAGAGTAGAAATTAGTCGAACACACGTGTTTTTCTAATATCAAAGCTAAGACATGTCAGTGAAGCAGAACGCAAGTGACAAACCCCTGACAGAAGAGTATTTTGTGCATGCTTCTAGTGAGCTCGAGCTACAGCAAGCCACAACAATTAGACTTGAAGCTTAGAGGGCCATCCTCACTCATCCCGTCTGTTTATGAACACTCAGTACAGAGGCATCCTGGTTACTTCTCATCGCTCCCATCACAGTGTAGTAGTGATCTATCCAGCCCCACAGTGGTCTGCAGAATTGATGATAATCTTTCAGTATGAATGCTTCTCCATCTCTCTCTCTGTTTAGCTTTATCCCGGCCAAGTGTCTGAGTGAAGGAGAGGACGTACCCAAGTTTAAAACCAAATCCTTCATTCAGGCCGCCCTGAAGAGAAATGACCTCACTAAAGTAGGACATGCTGCAGCACATGTTTAACTTCATCACACAGTACAGGCCTGCTGAGTTAAACCTGCTTCTGACGTATTTACACTGTGCCCGTGTGTGTTTCAGTTTCAGACCTGTCTAGTACGGCACTGCAAGAACGCGTTTGCCTGCAGTTTGAGACATCAGTCCGGCTGGCAGCTCGTGTTCTCTGGAGACACCATGCCTTGTGATGCACTTGTACACATGGGTAAGTTTAACACGCACTGATCGTACGCTTGGAACGTTTACTGTTGTGGCAATAGATACGGTAGCGTACATCGACCGTAGGTCTTAAACTGCTAATGCTAACGTTTACAGGTGACATTGTCTAAGGGAGGGAAATCACTTGGCACATGTTAGAAGCTAAAGGAAACCATAACCATTTGTAGTTAATTTTATTTAATAGAATCATGGTGGTGTTCAGGTATCTAGGCAGGTACAGCCGAGTGGGTTGTCTGTCTGGTTAGGTCTTGAGGAGCTGAACTGAAGGCCTTCCAGGTTAGATCATCAGTTACGTTATTGGAGTTAATTTTGACAGAATAGATAATCCTGTTAGCAGAAGACATACAGCTGTACCCTCCTTTTAGGATTCAAGTACTAGTCAAATTGACTAGGTTGGCAATAAGATGAATTTATATATTTTTTTAATATATTTATTTATTTATTTTAATATTATTAATATTATTTTTAATATTGTTTGTCATTGTTTTTACAACTTTAAAAAAATGAAGTAACTGTAATGTGCCAACTCATCTATCCCTTCCATCTATCCATCCATCCATGCAAAACCAACCCCATCCCACAATCCCATACATTCACAGACCGTACTAACCTGTCACCCATCCACCCACTCACCCTCGTTTTACGTTTTGACCCCTGCTCCTACCTCCCATGTTCAACTGACCCACCAATTTATCCGTCCACCCCTGAACAAAAAACATCTACTGCACAAATTAGTCGTAACACTCTCGCAAAAAGATGCACGACCGCCAAGCAGAACGCAAGTGACAAACATATGAGAAGAGATTATTTACGCATGCGTCTAGTGAGGTTGAGCTCACAGCCAGCAGCGAAAATTAGACTCGATGCTGACAGAATAGATTATCCTGTTACCAGGTGACACAAAGCTTCATTCTTAGTTTTGTACTTGACAGTTTTGAGTATTAAAACAAGATTCTTTTCCTTCTTTTTCCACACTCAGAGAGCGTTTAACCCAGTAACGGGGTCATTTAACCATAAAACTGTGTAACCTAGGTGATGTGTCCGTTCTCACAGGGCATGAACTTGGAGCCTGTACACTGGCTCTAGTCAGTGATATTACACAATACAACAACTTTGCAAACATCTGACCGCTGTATCGCCGCTCAGGCCTGTCAGTATGAGTTTGTTGTCCAGGTAGAATGACTAGATCCTGATACTGTAATATCTGGCACAACCCTTTAGAGTGACTCAGTCAGAAACCCTGTTTGGTTTTAATCATGTGATTTGAACAGATTTGACAGATTTCAGCTTATTTTGGTGATTGATATTGCTTAAAGCAGACTATGAGAAGCCCCTGCAGTGGAGTCGTGCGTGCGTGTGTGTGTGTGTGTGTGTGTGTGTGGGTGGGTGGGTATCTCTGTAATTGTTCTGTCCTGAGTGGGTTTGGATCAATAGGGATGTTCCCGTTTTTAAAGCCATGGGTTGGTTGAGTTTTCTGCTTCCTCTCTCCACCTGCTCTCTTATCGATCAGCACTGTAGGCTTCCCTGCAGCCCAAAACTCCTCTAATAGCCTGAGGGAGAGAGAGAGAGAGAGAGAGAGAGAGAGAGAGAG
>JAVGWN010003048.1:0-10602 GCA_034552555.1 Semaprochilodus insignis | reverse complement strand
GGAGAGAGAGAGAGAGAGAGAGAGAGAGAGAGAGAGAGAGAGAGAGAGAGAGAGAGATAATATTGGAGGGTTACAAACAAAACTCTTGAATGTGTTGGATGTGTTTCAGCAGATGACGAGCAAGGCAAAGCAAAAGGCCACTGACTAGGTGCTCATGTGGATGATAACTTGATTACTGTTCTAACCCTACATGTGTAATATGTAGCGCCACTCCTCAAAGTGGAAATGAGCTTGAATACACTGGAGCCATGTTCAGGAGTAAAAGCTTGGAGTCGAGATTTAGAAAATCCAGCCTACTGTAGTTCAGCCTACTGCTCACTTCACCAGCGGAAAGTCAGGGTGAGTGGAATGGAGAGTCCATCCACTTAGTGTCTATGGTAATGCAAGGCAACACACGCAATGTGTTAGGAATGTGAAAGCAGCCAAGAATCCGTAGCTCGACAATCTGTGAGGAAACTGTTGCTTCACGCTCTAATTTTGTCTTTGCTGGAAATGTCCACCAGTGAGCTCAGTTTACAATGTCCATGATGAATTATCCAATTTGACTCGAGAGGAAGGTAATGACTGATACTAACTTAACTAGCCCGTTAATGTCAGCCATTCGTTATGCAAGTATCTAAATATAAACAGTGCATGATGTTGTGACGTCGGTGTGAAGAGAACGACATGGGAAACACAGAGCTTCAGGCATATTCCGTTTAACTGAACCAGCAGCAGAGGAAACCGCACGAGGGTAGACCATAAACAGCTACATGAATCTATGGCACCCATTTAACTTCAATGACCAGCCCCACAGTCCAGCGCAAAATAGCACATGCAAGCACATTTAATGTCCACGACTGACCAAAGACCAAAGCCTCTCTTCCCTTTAGGCTCTGTCGCATGAGCCAGTAGAGGATGCAACTATATTAACTCACCTAAAGCAAATATAACTGGATATTAGGAAATGAGTCACCTTGTGTGTTTAAGGTGGTAGTAACTTCAGGCTCCTGCAGATGGCACTGCACGAGGATGATGGGGCTATAAATACCTGCGGGGTGTGAGTGACGGGATCCATAGATTGGGAAGAGGTGGTACAGTGCAGGGAATGTCTCGTTCCATGTGTGGAAAATGGCTCCAGAGCAGATGTTAATGATTGGCTAAAAGGAGTGACGGCATTTGGGCGTCCCAAAGACCATAGTGTGAAGGAAGTAGATGAATCTGCAGGTGTGTGGAAGCGTACGGTCATACAGGTCTACCAGCAGTGGCTAAAATCCCAGTCTCAAAAAAATTCTTAAAATAAAAGTAAACGCCGGGTCGGAAGTATCGATATTTAGGTGTCGATCAGCCTGTGTCTAGTCTGTGGGGGGTGAACTCCTGGAGGTTAATGAAAGCATCACAAGGTCAGTAATGAAGATGCTTAGGCTGGACAGAAGTCTAGATTTACTTGTCAAGATTTACTTGAGTTAAGACCTTCAGTTAAGGTCAGCGGTCCTGATAAAAGGTAGTAATGTCGGCCATTCAAGTAAAAACACGCTCCGTTTGAATGCAGGAAGTGCACTAGATTCAAGAATTTATCGGTTGATTGTAAAAATCCATAAATAGACGGCCTTTTACTGTAACACCGCCCGTCTCCACTGAGGAGTCCGCTCCACCTGGGAACTATGTTCCCCAGAATCCTTTAGCGGATGACGTCACCACCACGTGTCCTCCGGCAGCCTATCGATCTCCGTCACCCGAATATCGACTACACCTGTTATGCGATTTACCCCTGTATTTATGCCGCTCTGTTTGCCGTACCTCCTAGCGAGGTTTTGTGATTTCTGAGCCACTCTTCCGTTTTTTACCTACTTGTGCTTCACCTGTTTTTGCCCCTTGACCTTGATCTTGCTTAGCCCTTTTGCCTTGTCGTTTGCTTCTCGTTATTGATCCTGCCTGTTTCTTCGACTACTCTTCCGGCTTTTCCCTAATAAACCTTTCTTCTATTTTACACTCCGCGTGCGTCGGTTCTGTCATCCGGGCCTGACATTTACGGAGTATTTCAATGTGAGACAGAGTCAGGAACAAGCATTTTAGGACATGTTTTAAAAATAAATAAATAAATAAATAAATCACCCCAGTTCCGCTTCTCAGAGTAAAATCTGGTCATGTCTACCCCTGGCTACATCTAAATGTGCACTCACATTGTGTTCAACAAACGCAGAACACAGTGCACTGTACACTGAACAAAACCCTCAGAAAACCTCATTAGTTAAGCCATGCACATTCATCCTCTCTTTGGCACTCATGGTCAAAATGTGTATTGGAAAAAAAGAAACCCTGCATTGTGCAGCCGCAGCCACTTGTGGCTTGCCCTGTCCCCGTTCATGTAAGTCCTTTGTAGCTCTGTCCCTGAGAGCAAGAGTATGAATATGTAATTTTGCATGAGCAGAAGTGCGTATGATCTCGGCTCCGGGGCCTCATCGGATGACCTGGCTCGCGGGGTCAGCTTTATGACGATGCACAAAGCAACCATTAGGACACAACCTTGATTTGAGGGAGCAAGGGCATCGTCTGGGCTGCAAGCCGCTTCCCCAGCCTCCTTATTATCAGTCCGAGGAGAGTGTGCGTTAGTGCCTGGGAGGTTAACCTTGCACACACACACACACACACACACACACCTCTTCAGCAGTACGGGTACAGCATGGGCAAGATGAGGCCACACGCCGTCTGCTGTCGCGAGAAAATAAGAGCACTTAAAAACGCAGCAGTGAACAGGGCATGCCAATTAAAATGTCCACCAGCAATTTCAGGTTGTTGTGGAGGAAATCAGCGGGTTTCCAAAACAAACAGAAAGGCCGGACGTATGTTGCTGGGTTTGTTATAATTCAGCTCGACTTTCGGCGTCATCCTGTTTGAGAGAAACGCTTGTCATCTCTCCACCAGGCTGTGCAGCAAATCAACGGCTCCCTGGAACAACATCAAAATAACAGCTACCAATCACGCCATGGAAACCCAACGCTCGGCGTTCGCGTCCAGCCAGATGTTGACAAGCCTTCTGAATCTCCACTTCGGAGCAAATATGCATGAACAGCTGGAGACGGTTGATATGGTAGAACAAATAAAAGAGAACGCTATTGTGTTCATATTACAGCTGAACAGAGTCGGGGTGAAAAAATAAGACTGCTTAAAATTTAAGGTTTTTGAACAACACTGTGATAAACAATGTGATTTTTGAAAAATCCAAATAAAGCTTATCGGCATCCTGTCAAGCAATGGGCTTCAAAAGGGAATTAATGTATTAATGTAATATATTAATATTGCTATAATAGACACGTCACCTGTGACTGAAACATACCCAATAGCGTATAATACCTCCATGAGCACATTAACAGCTGTAATTGGAATTGGTATGGAAGTTTCTGGATGTAGGACACATAAATGTTCAGACACTCTAAGAATAATTGCATCTAAGAATATTGCAGTTGGTCCAGATTTGGTGGATGCCTTCCCTGGCACAATTCCGAGGAGAATTCCCTGTAGGCTGGGATTTTAGCCACTGCTGGTAGACCCGTATGACCGTACGCTTCCATACACCTGCAGATTCAGCTACTTCCTTCACACTATGGTCTTTGGCACGCCCAAATGCAGTCACTCCTTTTAGCCAGTCATTAACATCTGCTCTGGAGCCATTTTCCACACATGGAACGAGACATTCCCTGCACTGTACGACCTCTTCCCAATCTATGGATCCCGTCACTCACACCCTGCAGGGGTTTATAGCCGCCTCACCCTCATGCAGCGCCATCTGCAGGAGCCTGAAGTTACTACCACTTTAAACATACAAGGTGGCTCATTATTTTGTCTGGTGAGCTCATTAACTGCAGGATTCCTCCAAGCACGTGGAAACAAAGTGAAACCTTGATGTGATTAAACTTGATTATTATGCGAAAGCCTCAAGATGCTACACTATAACACATTAACTGACTGGTTATAGGTAAATACATATATCGAGTGATATCAGTATTGTGAGTCTGTCGTTGTACCAGTAAAGGGAGTCCTAGTTCATGTGTTCGTCTTTTCCGTCTCCTCAGTCCTGCTATCATTAGATGTTGCTCATGCACTACAGCTTAAGCTTATGTGATGAAGACAGCCTACCTGATTACACCAGGCTTAAATGGATTAGCAAGTTAACGGCATATGTGTTGTAGAGCATGGCTGGTTAAGTAGTAGATTAAAATGTAAACGAGAACTGGAATTAATCGATAATTCAATCAATGTAAGTGACACAGTCATCACTGTTAGCATGCATGCGTGCAGGTGGTGCGCAAAAAAATCACTTAGCCAAACGTGTAGTACACTGATAATACCACTGCTTTGGATTCATCTGATAGAAATGTGTACAACGGCTGCATGTTAATATTACATCAACACAATTACTACCAAATCAGGTAAACTGACAGACAGCAAACATGTTGAGGCACATTGCTTGGCAAAAGTCCGAGGCCACCCTTCGTGTATATTTCATCTCCAGTCAAACCGGCAAGGAAGTAGAAGGTATTTGCGTTTTTCAGGAGACGTTTCTAAAGAAATTAGATATAAAATAATCCATGTTATTTAATATAAACAAGGGCTTTCTTCAACTGCAGTACGGAGACAATGGGACTCCTATAAACCAGGTCTTAACGAACTGGTAGACCAAAACTGGCACCATCAGGTGAACAGCACCTCTTTATTAAAGAGGGGGAACCCACCTCCACTGCTGCTTGAGCTCTTTCCTCAGATTCTGGCCATCCCTCCACTGTGATAAGATAACTCAATGTTGTGGGTCTGAAAGGACATGCTGCTGTCAAAAAGCCACACCTCTACAGTTCAGTTTTAGAAGTTGGTTGCTTTTTCTGTTTCTCACAATCCAAGTAATTCCAAACCCATTCTGTGATGCTGAGGCCTGGACTCTGGGGCAGACAGTCCATCGTTCTGAGAAATGAAAGCTTTAGTGCAAGTTCTGCCAGGAAGACTCCAATGCTACGTCACTCACTCATTCATTACTCCGGCCAATCGTAATGCTCCACTTGCCTTTAAAAGGATTCAACTTGCACTCCTGTTTTGCCGCTTTCAGGTGCCGACGTTTCTACGTTCTCCTACTTCCTCCCACTCCCCCCCACCAGTTTGGCCCCGGTCCTGTTGTCCAGGGAGTAGGCTCCGATCTGCGAGGGTCCAAATGCTTCAAGACCCGGGCCCAGGACAGGGCCTATGGCAAAGACTCCTTAGTTTATTTATTTGTTTATATATTTATTTATTTATTTATTTAAATAAAATTGTCATCCTTCAAATTGTACACCTTATAGAAGATTAAAATAGTTTTCCATGACTTCCACATCCTTTCAGACCCACAACACTGAGCACAGAGTATCTTCTCATAGTGTAAGGATGGACAGAATTTGAGGAATGATCATCACTGGTAGCATGCAATGTGGTGCACAAAACCGCCAAACAAAAAAGCCCTGATGTTCTCAGAACAACTGACCGACCACCCCTGAGTCCAGACCTCAAAATCATGGAATTTGTTTGGAATTACTTGGAAATAGCAAATGCAACCAAATTCTAAAACTAAAACTGAACACTGTGGGAAAGGGGACACATTAATTATTACAAAACCTTCAAATTAAATTCTGTATTACATTAAATATAACATGTTTTCTGTTATTTTATTTATTTGTATTTTTTTCTGATGCCGACAAATGAATAACTCACATTAATTTATGGCCATTTTGACTGGAAATCAAACAAACAGACGCAGGTCTCTGATAGCATTTTGTTCATGTATTCATGTGTGAATGATGTACATACTTCAATCAGGCTGAAGCATTTTTCTCTGCGTATGAGCGACTACACTTCATTACGCCTCCAACCGAAAGAAATGCCTCAACATGCTGCTGCACTGAACCGTCTACTCCATTCCAAAGAGAAAGGAGTATTCTGGGGCTGATTTAATGTCTGTGTTGAGCTATGGGGTCAGCTCCGGCGGTTTTGCTCCAGTGGGCTCTCTAGATAAGAGAAGCGCAGACTCTGGCCCAGGGAACATCAGGTCTGCAGGAATTGATCAAGCTGGAGACGGCATGATCTAGAGTCTAATCAGGTTCAGAGATATTCACCCAGCGTCATACACATTCGCACACACACACACACACACACACACACAGCCATGAACAATGAGACAGAGCTTAACATTGGCTTTCTGAGGGTGTCACCTTTGCTTTTAAAGAAGCAGGAGCTCCTGCAGAGCTGGCACACATTAAAGTGGAGAGAGCAGCAGAAATAAAAGCCTCTTCACAGACAGAGCAGCGCCGAGACTTGGAGGAGGAAGATTATGATCCGAACTCTTACACACATTCCCTAATAACATTATCACTCCGAAGCTTTTCAGCATCCAGCAGCAATATCGTAAAGACAACATGGGAGCAGCTTTGAGGCAGACTGTGATTACCTCTGGTTAGGGCTGGTACATATTAATGCAACTTAGGATCACAATATTTTCCAAATCAGAGGATAGTTTGCATGAACAATGATGAGCTGGTGCTTCCTGAGGACTCAGACCTAAATGAAAGCCATACAAATCTGACGCTCTCTTAAAGGACAGCAACTGCCCATTTTATCAGCTCCACTTACCATATAGGAGCACTTTGTAGTCAAGCAGTTATAGACTGTAGTCCATCTGTTTCTCTGTATACTTTGTTAGCCCCCTTCGATGATGTTCTCCAATGGCCAAACACAGCAGTGCTGCTGGGGTTTTTAAACACCTCAGTGTCACCTATTTGACTGAGAATCGTCCACCAACCAAAAATATCCCGCATCTTGTGGGTGCAGCGTCCTGTGGGCAGCGTCCTGTGGGCAGCGTCCTGTGGGCAGCGTCCTGTGAACACTGATGAAGGACTGGAGAATGACCAACACTGCACTGTGCAGAAGCAGATGAGCTATCGTCTCTGACTGTACATCTACAAGGTGGACCAGCAAGGTAGGAGTGTCTAATAGAGTGGACAGTGAGTGGACACAGTGTTAAATAAAATGGACAAAGAGTGTAGATCCAATATATACCATATATGAGAATTTTGCAATTCTACAGTTATAACTTGTCTGCTTACTTTGTCAGCCCTATTCACCCTGTTCTTCAATGGTCAGGACCCCCACAGGACCCCCACAGGACAACCACAGGACAACCACAGGCACGCAGAGAAACAACACTCTGTAATTGCAGAACTGCAAAGTGTGCCTATATGGTAAGTATAGAAATTCACAAGTAAACTCTCGCGCCACATTTATCTGTCAAGCGGGTGTGATCCGCCCCTCTGCGGGCAGGTTATTTTCTCAGAATTCTCCACAGGAAAGGCATGTCATTTTCTTTCCTTTGCTGCATGAGGAGGAAACGAGTGGAGGCATTTGTAGCCTTTCGTTCCTGAAGCAAAAGGAGGACGGAAAGGGCAAACTCTCAAAGAGAAGCTGAAGCGACACCAGTGAGAGCACCCCACTTTAAAGGCTGCTCTTTGCTCCGGCATGGGCAGACGCCGCCGCCTTGCAGGCTGAGGCGCTGTTTGGCGAGCCGTGGGAGAGGCCTGTAATGATGCTGGCAATGTGAGGGAGAAAAGATGCGCTCGCTGCGAGGACTATTACACTCACACCCTTACACACACCATTACTGTAAGCGACTCTGTTGCTTTGGGCCGTCCTCTTTATTGACAGGGATTTGGCAGGTTGATAAAAAAGAGCACAGCTTCCATTTCAAGGGACTCATTTCAAAAGCACTCTTTGTGGAATAAGATCCCATTAACTCAAGTTTTCTACCACCGTTTTATGTCTGCTCCGGAGCGGCTACTGGCCTGTTATTTTGGCTTATCGGAACTTATCTTAGCATTTCTTCAGGCACTCCAAAAAGGCTTGTGTAAAAAAATAAAAATAAATAAATAACGCATGCATTATCTTGCACCTGTTTTGGCTGAGCTTGTGCCAGAGTAATACAGAGTATATGCGGGTGTATATGAGAATATTTCAAGTATAGATAAGCTCACCAGACAAACAGCTGCATTTCAATTCGGCATGTAAGTTTCTGGATGTAGCCACATCAAATGTTCAGACACTCTTACATCAAAGAATTGGTCAGTTGGTCCAGATTTGGTGGATGCCTTCCCTGACACAATTCCGAGGAGAATTCCCTGTAGACTGGGATTTTAGCCCCTGCTGGTAGACCCGTATGACCGTACGCTTCCATACACCTGCAGATTCAGCTACTTCCTTCACACTATGGTCTTTGGCACGCCCAAATGCAGTCACTCCTTTTAGCCAATCATTAACATCTGCTCTGGAGCCATTTTCCACACATGGAATGAGACACTCACTGCACTGTACCACCTCTTCCCAATCTATGGATCCCGTCACTTACACCCCGCAGGTATTTATAGCCCCATCATCCTCGTGCAGCGCCATCTACCACCTCAAGCATGCAAGGTGACTCATTTTTTGTCCGGTGAGCTTATTTGTGCAATGCCCGCCACGTATGCCCACAGTACAACCAGTCAGGGCTCCCAAAACATTGCTGAACAACTACCACAGTTAAATGACAGAGACATGTTCGTCTTGAATGCTCTGTCTCCTCAGTGACGATGGTAACATGCAGATAAGTATCCCTGCTCGTGCTAGCTCCATTCAATTTAATTTAAATGCTAAACCGTCTGTGTGTTTTTGTATTGCTTATTGTGGGATTTATTATGGGATATTATTAATACAATTCATTTTGCAGATATCATCAGCAAACATGGTTAAAATGGTCATCCGTATGTTACACCTAAGAGAAACAGTGTACCTGTAATAGTATCAAAGGCTGGCTCAGATGGCTTAACCCAGATTGAGTAGCGGTACTGAATGAAGTATTATCACTAACCTCTAATAGTGGATGGTATTGGTCAGCATGAGGAACAGTGGTGGGCCTACAAGGTTATTGCTGATGCAGGTCCATACAGGTTTTGATTACAAGCCTTGACTATTATGAATGCTGTATGTCGGTGCTGCTCTTTATACACGCTCTTGTGTTTCTGAAAGACTACTTGAATGTTTCTTCTCAACTCCCCAGAAATAATAACAATAATCTTTACACTGTAATCATTTTTGTTTGTTTTAGACGCACCTCGTAGGTCTACAATCACAGGCTGTAGTGCATCTGTTTCTCTGCATACTTTATTACCCTGTTCTTCAATGGTCAGGACCCCCACAGGACCACCACAGAGCTGGTAGTATGTGGGTGGTGGATCATTCTCAGCACTGCAGTGACACTGACGTGGTGGTGGTGTGTTGGTGTGTGTGGTGCTGGTGTGGGTGGATCAGACACAGCAGTGCTGCTGGAGTGTTTAAACACTGTGTCCACTCACTGTCCACTCTATTAGACACTCCTACCTTGCTGCTCCACCTTGTAGATGTACAGTCAGAGACGATAGCTCATCTGCTGCTGCACAGTGCAGTGTTGGTCATCCTCTGGTCCTTCATCAGTGGTCACAGGACACTGCCCACAGAACGCTGGCCACAGGACGCTGGCCACAGGACGCTGCCCACAGGACACTGTTGACTGTTTAGTTTTGGTCGGTGGATGATTCTCAGTCCAGCAGTGACACTGAGGTGTCCAGCAGCACTAACTCAGTCCACCACCATGTCAGTCTCAATGATCCACCACCCACATAATACCTGCTATATGGTGGTCCCATGGGGGTCCTGGCCACTGAAGAACAAAGTATACAGTGCTCGCATATGGTATGTGGCGCTGACAAAACGGACAATGAGTGTAGATACGAGGATGTGGTTTTATAGTGATACACTACACTGCACTAGATTGGTAGAGAAGCTTCCAGCTCTGAAAAGAAACTGTGGTCACAGCTGAAAAGGGCGATTGGGAAAATGAAGTGCGGGTTAGATTGTTCAGCAGAGGAATGTTAACAGTCCAGAATGTAGGGCTAAATACGTTAGCACCACACAAAAATATGCATATGCCATGGTCAACAATCACTGTCTAGTTGTTGTGGTTGCAGCATTGACCTTTATGTTTGCTGAGGAAATGAAAAAGAAATCGTTTATTAGTGCACTAGTGTTTAGTAGTGGACAGGTGGCCAAGGGTACCAAGTGGCCCAGCCACTAATCTCCATCGAAGGGTTTCCTACTTACTGCTAGACCATGGCTTAAACTTTGTCTGGTGAGGGAGGAGTGAAATAAACAAATCAATTACTTAATTATATCATTAACACACAAACTGTCCCACCGGGCATTCTGATGCCACACAGGGATTCAACCTGTTCGTTAATAGATCAACAGTGCACATAAATGCTGAACCTATATGACTGAAACCTGTGTATATACACCTCCCTGACATGTGTGATGCCATGTGCCATGTGTAAAGGCGCTGAATGGCCTACATATGAGACTGGCGCCTGCAGTGATAGCCCGCTCTCTGATGTCAGACCAGCATGCCGGATAGGGGGACCACACTGCTGGCAGATGCAGCCAAGCCTTAATGCATACAGCTGCAGCTGCTGAGAACTGATACAGAGACAGCGAGAGAGAAGGAGAGCGAGTGAGAGCTAGAGAGAGAGAGAGAGAGAGAGAGAGAGA
>JAVGWN010003047.1:0-10602 GCA_034552555.1 Semaprochilodus insignis | reverse complement strand
CGTGCTCAACGGAGCAAAACAAAACAATTTCCTCAAACAAAAAGGAACCTCACAATGAAACCCTCCTAACGCCCGTTTTTTTTTCTTGGTACTTCAGCGGCGCGAGTGCGCTCTGAAGAGGTGGAGAAGCAAACAGCCTCGAGAGGCTCGAAACCTTCTACCGGCTAGTCACGAGAGACGTGCATATGGCAACATGAACTCAAGACAGAGCAACCAAGGGCCGGCACTCTCACCCTTAAGTAGCATGAGGTGTTAGCGTTTGCCGCTTGATTGTGCATTGGTTGCCCTTTGTCTCCCCCGAGTGGATCTGCAGGAATCCGAGACCTTACAGTAGACTTGACTTATGAACAGGAACAACAACATGGAGTGAGCCAGAGAGTAAGCTGTATGAGTAAGCTTAATAAAGTATTGTTTATGTCAATCCTGGTGCCTTACGTCACTCCAACATGGTGAAGTATACGGTTTCTTCATTCAAATATGGTATTGGATTAATATTGGGTATCGACAGATATGCAAAGTTTATGTATTGGTGCTGGTATCAGAACTGGAAAAGCTGGACTGGTGCATCACTAGTCCTAACTCAAAAGACCAGGCTTACCCTCAAATGTAGACCAGCTGTCTATAAAGCCCACACTGTTTTTTGAGCACCACTTGGACAACCAGCAGTTCAGCAACCATAACCTGCTGTAGATTTCGGCACCACGTCGAACTGGAAATTGGTCAAAGCATGTTACGGCATTGGACATCGTTTGGGCTAATCGGCACACCTCTTTAATATTAGCCTTAGTTATCTCGGCTGCCGCAGACGAACATCATTAGTCTCTACATGGATAACTATCCTCGAATAGCTATGACTAGCTAGCATCTTCATGTTGGAACAGGAAGGGGCCATGCCCAAACTGTTCCCACAAAGTTGGGAGCATGAAATTCTCCAGAATCTCTTGGTCTGCTGAGGCATTAAGAGTTCCTTTCACTTGAACTAAGGGGCCCAACTCCTGAAAAACAACCCCACACCATAATCCCACGTCCCCCAAACTTTACACTCGGCACAATGCAGTCAGACAAGTACTGTTCTCCTGGCAACCGCCAAACCCAGACTCGTCCATCGGATTGCCAGACGGTGAAGCGTGATTTGTCACTTCAGACAACACATCTCCCCTGAGTCCAGTGGCGGCACTTTACACTACTGCATTTAATGCCTTGCATTGTACTTGGGTGTAAGGCTTGGATACAGCTGAAGGCCACATGAAGTTTGGAAGTCCTCCGTCCTCCGCTCCGTCATTTTACGTGACCTACCACTTCACACTTTGTCGTTCCCAATCGCTTCCACTGGCCTTGTTGCACAGGTGGCATCACGCTGGTATTCACTGAGCTCCTGAGAGCGACCCATTCTTTCACAAGGGTTTATAGAAGCAGTCTGCATGTCTAGGTACTTGGTTTTACACACCTGTGGCCATGGAAGTGATTGGAACACCTGAATTCAATGATTTGGATTGGTGAGTGAATACTTTTGGCAATATAGTGTAAGTATATTTTATTTATACCTATCATACCATCTGTATTTTCCTACCTCTCCACTGTCCATAATTGTACATATTGGAACCTTTGCATCACTTGCCATGGTTTAACTCCTGTCCTGCACTTTATATGTAATAATACTATATTTTGCACTTCTGGTCAGATGCTAACTACATTTCATTGACTCTGTACCAGTATTCTGCACAATGACAAAGTTGAATCTAATCTAATCTAATCTAATCTAATCTAATCATGTTCTATGGTAGGACATTTCAAGAAGGTAGCACAATTTGTCACACCACATTTGCTCTGAAGTAGTGCATGGTGGTCACAAAGACAAATCCTGAAGATTTGCCCCCTTTAACAGTGATTTTGTTTCTGCATGTTCTGCGGACAGGGTAAGCATCTTCAATCAAGAACCCTTCTGTACCCTTATAAAAACCAAATACAACCACACTTCAGACTTACAGCATCGCTTCCTCCATGTTTCCCATCTCACAAAACAGATCCACCATGCAAGCTGCACTAGTACCCCTGCATCTAAAAGACTGTTCCTAATTTTGAGCACAGGCCAGAAACACTATCCAGTGCATGACTAGCAAAACACATTGTATTTTTTTACTAAAATACAAAAAACTTAACTGCCACTCACCATGTGGTCATGAAGGACAATGATGCAGTCTCACATGCTGTTCTAAAATGAGAAATTGTGACCAACATGAAGTACCATGAAAACGTGGGGCAGCTTTTTCAGAATAGTTTTTATAGCTGATAATTAGATTTAAATGGTGAATTAGAATATTTTAGCTTTAAATAAATCCAAAAAACCTTGAAAATAAATTGAGAATTATTATGAAATTGACAAGTGTCTGATTTTTGCACAAGGTGTGCAAACTATACACATTTAACATGTCAAACCCACACCCATTTCTATTGCTACTGCATGTAAAATCATGCCGAAGCACAAATTTACTCTGGAGTGTGATTTTAAATAATTAAGTCTGTTTCTGATCTAATTACTCAAAGCTCCACTTTCTTTTTCCACTTTTTTTTTCTAGAAATGACGTATCTACTGTAGCCCATGGTACTGGACACAATGTGGGTGTTTGTGTTTCTCTCCTATTACTAGAATTCTAATTCAGTGATGACCTCAGACACACACACACACACACACATACACACTCACACACACACACACACACACACACACACACACACACAGTACACACCAGCCATAAATCAGCCCAGCCTGACACAGGATGAAAAATTGTATTAATAAAGTGAAACCTATTATACAGCCCAAACACAGCCGTGACAAATGACACTGCTGGAGTCTGACAAAGACTGCATTTAAAACCTACTTCTGCTTTATGTTTAACGCAGTATAACTGTGCATGTGTAATGGACACTTATAGTTGAAAGGGTAAATTGGTGCCACACAGCATCAGCTGTAATCAGCTGGAGACCCAAAGCAGCACAGCAATAAAGATTTACTGAAGTTCCAACACCAGCTCAATGTTCAGTTCATCAGTAATTCACCAATAAAGGCACAGTGTATCTTTCACACACCTAAATATGCCAAATACAAACAAATAATACACAGATAAGAACAGAGTTGAGAGTTGTACTACCATTAATTCAGACTCTCCAGATTTAAACCGGTAAAATACAACACAGTCTGTGTCCCAACAGTAACAATATACTCACTGGCCATATTATTAAGTACACAAATGTACCTTCCTGATAACCTCATGGTCAACAATTACACAACAAATTTCACCTATATATTTTTACAGTACTGTTAAAAGAGAGACCACAATTTCACAAATTTACTTTAGAGTCGAAGCGTCAATTAGTTATTCAAGTGGTAAAGAATAATTACCTGTTTGTCTTACATGCTTTTCACAATCCAAGTAAATTACAAATTTAGACTAATCAGTCCAAGACCGGTCCATAAACCGTAACCAAATTTTTGATGCTATAGTGCAAATTGTCTTCCTTTTTTATCCATCCATTTTCAGTAATAGTCATTACAGCTACACATCCTTGGCACGGAGGTCTTCTAACTGTACGAGGATAGACAGGAACACTTGTGGATTTTTGCTTTTAGTCTCTTTAGTGTGACTCTTTGAAACCAAGGTAGCTAACAAGTAAGGAACGTTCCTACCCGACCATTTAGCATGTGCAACTGCATGCCTTACCACACACTTGCCTCGTTAAGTCTTTGTGGGGTTTTTTTTATGTAGTGCTTATGTGTTTTTTATGTTGTCACCTTAGCAGGGATAAAGAGGTCCATTATTTTTTTAAGATCTTAAAAACGTTCCTTTAGGCTGAACATTTCCTATCCCCTACATCGCTACTGATGGAGCCCATTCATCTTCATGTTACAGCTACCATAACAAAATAAATCAAGAATTTGTCTAAATATAACAATATTTGTATTGAGATGAGGGGGCTGTAATGGATGACCACAGCTATGCTAATTAAAAGCTGTTTCAACCTCATTAATCATGGCCAGTTCGATGTAGTTGCTGAGGGACATGAAGGCCACGCCTGGACCGTGAGCTCATCACTCAGGGTCTGGACCAAACCTTTAGAGTCTAACATAAATACCAACACTAAACCCTAAGACAATTTACACACAGAAACAGTCTTAACAAACAATTACAGTCTCACGCTAATGTGCCTCTACTACAGACCTTTAGCCTGTGTTTGTTTTCTCTGTCTTTCTCTCTGTGGTCAAGTAAAAGACAAAATCGCAAGCTTTATCGCCTCCTAAAAACTCTAGATATAAGCATTTATCTCACTGATGTGGTTTCTGAAACTGTATGACTTACTGTTTTATATAAAAAATGGACTAAACCATGAATAACAGATTTCAGCATTTCCTTAACCCTATACTATATATAAAACACCATCTATTCAACAAAGATTATGGCTAGATATTAGCGTTTTGCCAACCCTAAACAGATATAATCATTTTGCTTCACATACTAGCAGATATTTGTTCCTAATCACACCACTGAAGAGGAAGTAATATGCCACAAGAGAAAGCTGTTCTTTACAGCTCAACTAAATAAATAAGAGTTGTACCTTTATTACCATGTGAGTTCATGGTATTGGTTATATTAAGCACAATACATCATATCATGTCATTTAAATCCTCCATCAAAATGTAATGATTTTTGCATTCCTCTGACCACTCCTGTCTACCGAACACTGAGTGAAAGCACTCAGCTCAGAGAACCTCATAGTATTCTATTTGGAAATATGTAATGGTATGAAAGGAAAATGGGTAATGATTTCCAAATATTTTAACTTGATTTTTACTTGCACTTATAACGTTAGTGGTATTTTTGTGTCTTTAGAACCTTTACTGGAATAGTGTGCTTGTGTTTTCTAAACGACTTTTGTGCAATCCTCATTCACACATTTTTAACCCCTTTAAGGTACAAATGGCTGCTTAACATAATGAAACCCACTCAGGCTCTTTATTCACTTTTATATGTCTTACACCTCGAGATCTTAATTCATCATAATGTACATTCTGTGGCCAACCTGCAACACCTTAGCAGACACCTGGGACACCATAATAACCACCTAGCAACACCACATCAACCAACTTGCAATGCCTTAGCAAACACCTGGTATACCATACTACCTAGCAACATCTTGGCAACCACTTGAAACACCATAGTAAAGGAATACCATTACCTTTTGTAACATAATTGACTGGCTTTCTCAAACCAACTTTAAGTTTGTTTACAAACTTTCCTTTTACAGTTCTTATTAGTATCATAATACTTTAATAATTGCTAATATAAGGCTGATCTAATGCTAATAGTGTTGATGCCTAACTACTAGGTGTTGATAATATCTCTTTATTGTTTATAATAAAAAATAATAAAGACGTTACACTGTACCTGCACTGTACCTGCACTGTAATAGTCACTCTTCCTAAGCTTAAAACATTAATATAGTTCCAGTTTTATAAACATATTGGTTAAATGAATTTAAAAGTCAAATCCACTGAGAGAAGCAGCCTAGAGAGAAACAAACACAAGCTGCTGGGACATTACTCTAAAAGACTGAAAGTATATAGAATCATTTTTTTTATATAACCTTTATATAAAAGATAGTTTTGTAATAACCATTTAATCATGTACAGTTTTATAATTTGTTCATTTTTTATGTTCTAAAAATGTAAGTTAAAATCTTAAAGTCAAATCTGCTAAGAAAAGCAGCTAGGAGAGAAAAAAAAACTCAGGGTCAGCAGCACACTACTGGGACACTCTATTCAGAAAGATTAGTAACTTTTATATAAGATACAAAATGAATATTGCAAATAAATAAATGCAATTTGCCTAACACAGCAGCCTATAAAGGTTTAATTTGTCTAATTTCACAGTGATCAAACTTTAATAGACTGTAATGGTTTTTACACACAACAAATTTCCATTAATATTTAATACTGAGTATAGTATTAACACAATCGTTCACTTCAGAAATGCCCTGCCATGCAATACTAAATAAACACACAACATCAGACACACCATCACAAAAGTAACTGAAGCTATAATCCTGTAAATGTTCCTACCCAGGATCCCATGGTCCTAGCTCCTTAACTTAAACTGCAACCCTCAAACTGTTATTTCCATGCATGCTTTTTAGGAGAGGGTGGGTTAATGCAATTAATTGACAAGTACCAACCCCATTTCAGGAAAAGCTGCAAAATGCAATACAAATAACAGTCTGTGATTTGTTAATTACTTTGAATCTTTATTTACCTGACAAATATGTAAAGAAATGAATTGGCTGATCAATCCAACTATATTTTGTAAAACACACTCATCATCNAAAAAAAAAAAAAAAGTTGCACCTGAAAAAATTAACTACCAAGAATGAAACTTGGTGGGTAGGTTTGACATTGTGAAATGTGCAAATTTCACGCTTGGCCCTGCATGTGATGCTAGCAAGGACAGACCTTGCCTGTCCTTGTACCTAACTGACTGTATAAGGTCATCCTGTTGCGTGTGCTTTCCATTCTGACTCATGCTACTGTGTTGGTAGCATCCTTTGCAAGCAGATTATGCCTCGGAGTTTGTGCAATTTGAGCAGTTGGAAGTGTTCAAGAGGGGTCGCATCATAGGGTTCTCGGAAGCAGGATGGTCATATTGGCGTAATGCATGCCATAGCGGTCATGCATATATTACCATAGCATGCTGTTGCCGGCATCAGATAGATTTACACCACTGCTATAAGAAATGCAACTTGAAACTGCAGTACTGTGTGAGGAGAAATCTACAAATGCTACACAGATGCTACACAAATGCTACACAGAGTTGAAGCTCACTGCAGATGTTATGAAAGACAGTCAGCTTATTTTTCGGGAAAACCGGATGGTGAGTTCTCTGTGCCAAAGATGAAAAGGACCATTCAGATGTTTATCAGCAAAAAGTGCAAAAGCCAACATTTGTCATGGTACAGGTGTGCATCAGTGCCCACGCCATAGGTGACCTGCATATGTGTGACGGTACTGTTAAAGGTACCAAGGGACCAACAATAGTGTAATTAAAAGGAAAGGTGATGTAATGCAGTGGCAAACATGTATCTGCCTTAAGTTTCTGAATGTGTTGCAAGCATATAATTCTAAATTTTTTAAGTACAAAAAGCAAAAAGTGTAGATACAAGGTGTACCAAAAAGGTTTAGTGGGTGTAGAGTAACAATGTTGAGATGGTGGTAGTCTTTCAGAATTTACTGAGCAACTGATTGTTTTTTTTAATTTCTTTAAATCACATTCAGATCCTGTCAATCCTATTTGAAGATTTTTCATATACACACACACACACATACACACACAAATATACACAAACACAATTTCCATGATGCTTCGCAGTTAAGGGTGGTCCTCTGTGAAATTGGCTGATAGGTATTTCAGAAGTTGGGGGGTGTATGGGACAGCCTGTCAGAGTCCAGAGTTTCATCATTATTTTACTGTCTCCTTCACAACACACACACACACACACACACACACTCCAAACTCACCCTCCCTTCCTTTAGTAGAAATTCTCCATAGTGTTCTAAAAATACTCAATGTATGCATGCCGCTCTCTGACGCTCCAACATAATTCAGCTCTCGCTGCCTGACAACTGGAGTAAGCTTCACCACCAGAACATCTCTCTACACACGAAACTGTACTAACAAAGCACACCTTTACATAAATACAAATCATATTAATACACAAATACTGCACTGTAGAAGAATTCGTGACATAATCAAGCTACTTTGCTAGTGTCATAAGTCAACAATAAACAAAAGTGATGCTTTTGGACCAGCACACGTGAGCATGTGTTTAGCACATACAGAAAAAAGGAGTAGCAAATACTGAGATGCCACTTTTAATGCTTCTGTACAGACTGAGAATCCTCTTTTTTGATATTCGCAGCACTTTTTTCCTTATAACCTATTTTAGCATGACAGGTAATGTGGTAAAACTGCAAACAAGACTGCTTAAACTGGAGAAAACAAACTTTTATTTTCTGTGGTAGTTCTTGCTGTATGATTAATAAATCACACATCAGCATCCACAAACTGCTTCAAGTTAAAATATGGCAAAACAAATAAAATAAATGTACCATGTTAGCCTATACTGACTAATTAGTACTGATCAATTTAAGGAAGGGTAGCAGAGTGCACACACCTCCGAGTATCAATTTACCACAGGGAAAAGAGTGAACTGCTTATATAGTTTATATAGCTGATAATCTCACCTGGTCATGCAACACATCACACCTAGTCAAAAAGCCCAACAATGCTTTTATTTCCTCAAGGCAAGTAAGGACGAATCACGCTTCTTCGTCTGGCAATCCGATGGTTCCCAGGAGAACGGTACTTGTCTGACTGCATTGTGCCGAGAGTAAAGTTTGGTGGAGGGGGGATTATGGTGTGGGGTTCCAGTGAAAGGAACTCTTACCACTTCAGCAGACCAAGAGATTCTGGACAATTTCATGCTCCCAACTTTGAGGGAACAGTTTGGGGACGGCAACTTCCTGTTCCAACATGACTGCACACCAGTGCACAAAGCAAGGTCAATAAAGACATGGATGAGGGAGTTTGGTGTGGAAGAACTTGACTGGCCTGAACTCAACTCGATAGTTGAGTCCTGACCACAACCCGATCGAACACCTTTGTGATGAATTTGAGCGGAGACTGCGAGCCAGGCCTTCTCGTCCAACATCAGTGTCTGACCTCACAAATCCGCTTCTGGAAGAATGGTCAAACATTCCCATAAACACATTCCTAAACCTTGTGGAAATCCTTCCCAGAAGATGCTGTTATAGCTGCAAAGGGTGGGCCGACATCATATTAAACCCTATGGATTAAAAATGGGATGTGATTCAAGTTCATATGCGTGTGAAGGCAGACGTGTGAATACTTTTGGCTATATAATGTGTGTGCATCTTATATATATATATATATATATATATATATACTGAACACTTAAACTAACATTCATACCATTGTTTAGGGAACAGTACCTCCAAAGTTTATTATGTAACTGTCTGCTGTCTATTTATTGTTTTTTGTACTTACTTTGTGTATATAATACCATCTCTCATTCCTTTAGTACATGTGCACTCATGTCCTTTATGCTCATCCACCAGAGAAGTGGTCCCAAGGTGTTTGGTTATACTGTACCCCAAATATGTATAATGAATATAAGGTTTAGGTTAAGACTTAACATGTTCTTAAGTCCACACTCCCCACAGAACAGGCAAGATTTTGGCACATCAAGTGACTTGTATTTGAGAGACAGATTAACAACAGAATAGCAACATGGTGTGTGTGGAGCCGATATCTTAAGTAGTACTGGAAATGGTGCTTCTGCTAGTTTGGCTGGCAGACTAATAACTTGACATAAGACAGTAGTTTGATTCCAGCTAATTTACACTGTAATGACACAGGACTAGAGGATTAAAGACTCAAATCTGAGACAGTACACTGAATGGTCGGTGTAGGAATAACAATACACCAGTATGTTCTGTGGTATGGAGCTGTTAACGCTCTAGCCATTGCTGAGCCACTATTCTGTGAACATCAGCATTTTCTAGCCCTAATATAGCATCACAACAAAGCATAACGAAATTGCCAAATCCTACCAAAAATAATATGTAAATGTCATAATTTCAAGTTGATGCTAAGCTTAGATTACTCCCTTTCCTCTTGCAGAAGTGAAAGCTCAAATTTATTCAACTTTATTAAACCCTCCCCAGCGCATGCCACTAATTAAGCACCGCTGGCCAAAAAAGTGTAAAACGTCAGGTTAAAGGTGAGCTAATGTTTGTCAGAGCATGCAAGTGAAATGATCACACCACTTTCCAGTGATCAAATAACACAAGCTTCATGGCCTGTACCAACTCTGCATGTATGTTTGTGTGTGTGTGTGTGTGTGTGTGTGTGTGTGTACTTGCCTATATGTTTTTGGAATAATTTGCATCCAAGTGTCTGTAATTAAGTCACTAAATACTGTATACTGCATACTGTATACCATTTCTACTTTTTCCAAACCTGTATGGATGCAGTCTGCACATGTTCAGAGTGGATAAATATTTATTTCTGTTCTCCTACACAGTAAACAGCTGACTTGCAGGACTGGTTGTGTAATGCATGTGTTTTAGAGTTTGTAATGTGTATGTTTGACATGCAGAATTGAGTGTGTAATGTTGGTGTGCATTTGCGGCGTACGGTGCCTTTACTTCATTAATATCTGCCATCACCTGTCATATCTATTGTCAGATTTGAGCGAGTTAGGCTATAATCAGAAGAAATGGGCTCAGCGTAGAAAGAGAGAGAGAGAGAGAGAGAGAGAGAGAGAAAATGTGTGTGACAGATCGAGGAGTGTTTAACATCTCATTCTCATGTGTCAAGAGCGCTTCACAACTCCATTTCAACACAGCACCAGCTTGGACTGGCAGCATGCACACACTTACAGAGAAGAGAAAGAGAGAGAGACAGAGGAGAAAGAAAGAAAAGGAGAAAGAGACAGAGTGAGAGATAGAGAGGGAGAAAGAGAGAGAGAGAG
>JAVGWN010003046.1:0-10603 GCA_034552555.1 Semaprochilodus insignis | reverse complement strand
ATATATATATATATATATGAATGTGTGTGCAAATTATAAATTACTATTATAAATTACTATATAATTGTAAGGTATACTAGTATATATACATATTTTACAATATTAATATATTACCATATTAAAGTGTTCCCCCTATCACAGTACCATCCTCCCCCCATCCTAGTTAGATTAGTAAGTTGTCCAGCCAGTTATGTGTTTCAGATGGTTTGACTCTGTGACTGTAAACGTGTCCTCCGGTGACTGTTCATAACGAGGCAGGCCTTTATTTCCTACCAGCTTCCGCCTGTGCACCAGCGACAGGAGCACAAACTCTGCGGAATGTAGCACCTCATTGTTTGCTTTGAAGTGCGGCACAAGGGCGGAGCTGAACCTCGTCTGAACCTCTGACCCTCGTGTGAGAGGACACACTCCAGCACTCATCAGTCAGAATATCTGGCAACCCGCCTGAGAGGGCCTGCCGTTCATGAATGTTTGAAGTGACATATGCCTCCAACATGCAGCGACGTGCACTCTGCCTCTCCACGCTGTCTGCCTGCCGCACGGCGGAGTGTCGTATGGAATGTGTGTGTGTGTGTGTGTGTCACACGTCAAAGCACTGACACGTGTGTCAGGGGTCAGATATGTCAAGTGCCTTTAAGTAAACGTTCTGATGCAGCATCAGGTTTCACTCCCCACATCCTAATGAGCTCTGATCCTGGACAAACACACATGATAAAGCCCCATTCAGTCAGACCGTCCAGCGCTGGAGCAGCGGCCACTAACGGTCCACAACCCACACGGATCCTCTGTTCTATCTTTTCCCTCCTTGATGTCCACTTAGCACCTGCAACTGGATTTAGCATGGATTTAGCATGGACTGATTTAGGCCACATCAGTGTTCAGACACTCCTGCATCAGTGTTGGGCTGTTGGTCCAGATGTGGTGGATGCCTTCCCTGGTGTTTTACTGGTTGTTCCAGGTAGTCCCACAGACTTCCAAGAGAATTCCAATCTGGGAGTTCTCTGGGGTAGTCCAGATGTGTGAATGCTCCTCCTGAATGTTCATCATTGTGTTTCTGTGTATGGGTGTGGGTGTGTTTGTGCGTGTGTGGGTGGGTGGGTGTTTGTGTTTCTGTGTGTGTGTGTATTTGTGTCTGTGTGTTTGTGTTTCTGTGTGTGTTTTTGTGTTTCTGTCTGTGTGGGTGTGTGTGTGTTTGTGTGTTTGTGTTTCTGTGTGTGTGTGTGTGTGTGTGTGTGTTTCTGTTTCTGTCTGTGTGGGTGTGTATGTGTATTCGTCTGTGTGTGTGTCTGTGTGTTTGTGTTTGTGTTTGTGTGTGTGTATGTGTATTTGTGTGTGTTTGTGTTTCTGTGTGTGTGTGTGTGTGTTTCTGTGTGGGTGTGTATGTGTATTTGTGTGTGTTTGTGTTTCTGTGTGTGTGTGTGTGTGTCTGTGTGTGTATGTATTTGTGCATGTGTTTCTGTCTGTGTGTGTTTCTGTCTGTGTGTGTTTCTGTCTGTGTGTGTGTGTGTGTGTGTGTGTGTGTGTGTGTGTGTGTGTGTTTGTGTGTGTGTGTATGTGTGGGTGTGTGTTTGTGTTTGTCTGTGTGGGTGTGTGTGTATTTGTGTGTGTGTGTGTGTATGTGTGTGTGTGTGGGTGTGAGGCTGTGATGGAGCTGAACTCACTTTAATTATAAGTGCAGCTGTTGAAGCACCAACACACCGTCTTCTGAGATGAGGCTCTCTCGCCCCCGTCTCTCTCGCGCGCACGCTCTCTTGTCTTTGTCTCGCGCTTGCTGTCAGTGACATGATGCAAACCCTGAGAGTCTTATTTACATGTTTCTCCCTCTACAGTTTTCACATCACAGGTTGCGAGAAGAAAGCAAACCTGTGTATGTGCGTGTGTGTGTGTGTGCGTGTGTGTGTGTGTGTGTGTGTGTGTGTGTGTGTGTGTGTGTGTGTGTGTGTGTGAGAGTGTGTGTTTGCGTGTGTATGTGTTTGTGAGGGTGTGCCTGTGCCTGTGTGTGTGTGTGTGTGTGTGTGTGTGTGTGTGTGTTTCAGACTCCATGCAGTGCCGGAATATAGCTGCAGGAAAATGAGGAGTTTGTATTTGATGAAATACGGAATGTTGTGATGTGAGATGTGATAAACTCTGATTTATTGTTTGGGTTGTTGTTGCTGCAGGTCTGTGATATCTGCTGCCGGATATACAGTATCATTTCTGCTTGATATCTCTGAAAATGTCAGTTTAATGATTATCATCATCATCATCCTCATCATCATCACCACCATCATCATCATCATCATCATCACCATCGCTGGAATTACATCCTATAGTTACAATCAGTAGCTTCATTATTATCACTCTGACATAATCACTGATTTTATTACTACGACATCACAGTTTATCACATGGAGGATTGTGTGTTGGTGTATGTATAAAGGAATGAACGGATGAAGGAGCAATGTTGGTGTATGGATAAAGGAATGAACGGATGAAGGAACAATGTTGGTGTATGTATAAAGGAATGAACGGATGAAGGAGTAATGTTGGTGTATGGATAAAGGAATGAACGGATGAAGGAACAATGTTGGTGTATGTATAAAGGAATGAACGGATGAAGGAGCAATGTTGGTGTATGTATAAAGGAATGAACGGATGAAGGAACGATGTTGGTGTATGGATGAAGGAATGAACGGATGAAGGAACAATGTTGGTGTATGGATAAAGGAATGAACGGATGAAGGAGCAATGTTGGTGTATGGATAAAGGAATGAACGGATGAAGGAGCAATGTTGGTGTATGGATAAAGGAATGAACGGATAAAGGAGCAATGTTGGTGTATGGATAAAGGAATGAACGAATGAAGGAACAATGTTGGTGATGGATAAAGAAATGAACGGATAAAGGAGGAATGTTGGTGTATGGATAAAGGAATGAATGGATGAAGGAACAATGTTGGTGTATGGATAAAGGAATGAACGGATGAAGGAACAATTTTGGTGTATGGATAAAGGAATGAACGGATGAAGGAGCAATGTTGGTGTATGGATAAAGGAATGAACGGATGAAGGAGCAATGTTGGTGTCTGGATAAAGGAATGAACGGATGAAGGAACAATGTTGGTGATGGATAGAGGAATGAAGGGATGAAGGAACAATGTTGGTGTATGGATAAAGGAATGAACGGATGAAGGAACAATGTTGGTGTATGGATAAAGGAATGAACGGATGAAGGAACAATGTTGGTGTATGGATAAAGGAATGAACGGATGAAGGAGCAATGTTGGTGTATGGATGAATGAGGGGGGTGATGAGCAGTACTGGTCCATCCCCTGTATGGCTAGTCATGCAGCCCCAGTGTGTAGCTCCTTGCAGGAGGCCTGCGCAGCTCAGCAGTAGCAGGGCTGTCAGGCAGTGTTACCGGAGCTGAGCTGTGATTGGGCCGTGTTTCGGCCCTGCTGCGCGGTGTTACCGGGCGTATATCGGGGATGGAAGTAGGGTGGATATTGTATGGCACGTGCCCCACCCCAGAGCTGCTCTGAGCCTCAGCGCATTCTCCCCGTTCCCAGCTGTCATCCTCTTCTCACTGCCTTCTGGCTGCTATGCAGGGATCCCGTCTCTCTCTCAGTACACACACTCACTCATACGGTCGCCTCCGGTTCACAGCTAGCAGACACAGCAGCTTCGGGCTGAGGAATTTAAAGGTTGGAAGTGTTAGCCGCCTTCCTGACGCTAGGAGTGACCCCTGTTAACCCTGACTCTTAACCCCGAGAGCTGGTATTGTTGTTTATGTACTCCTGGATGGAATGGAAATAACCTACTGGCATAAGGCAGGATTCCAGGCATTCCTTATTTACGCTGTATTGGGAATTTTCCTGCATATAATTGAGATGCCAGTGTGCCATATCACTCCATATTAAGAATTTTCGGAATTCTTACCGAGTGGCATGGTGGTGCAGTGGCACAGTAGGTAGCACTGTCGCCTCACAGCAACAAGGGCCAGGGTGGGCTGTCCGGGATCCTTTCTGTGGGGAGTTTGCCTGTTCTCTCCGTGTCTGTGTGGCTTTCCTGCAGGCGCTCCGGTTTCCTCCCACAGTCCAAAGACATGCAGTCAGGTGAACTGGAGATGCTAAATTGCCTCCCTAGGTATGAGTGAATGTGTATGTCTGGGTATCTGCCCTGTGATGGACTGGCGGTCTGTCCAGGGTGTTTCCTGCCTTCTGCCCATGGAACGCTGGGATAGGCTCTTTTTGGGTTCTGGAAGTCTCTGTCCAGGTCTGCTGCGGTCAGTGGAGGTTTGAATTTGAGTCAATAGCACATGATTCTGAGGCTCTCTGGGGAAAATGAGTATGTGGCTTAAACTGAGCCATTGATTCAGGTTGGATAAAGATACACTGCTTTATCCGGAAAGGAAGCGTCTCAATGGCAGCTGTGCTCTAAAGGCCGGTCTGAGGCCGGGAATGGTGGGCCCTCAGTGGCAGGACCGTCATTTGTATTACATAATTATAAAACCATGTCACGGGAAAATCATATTTTCAAAGGCTGTGTTCGCACAGCAGTGGCCCAAATCCAGCTTTCTCACCAAATCCTATTTTCCTGTCGGGCTGCTCACATTATCTTTTCAGTGTGAGCTTTATCCATTCCGAAACTGACCCGCATGCACAAAGGAGCTATGCTTCATGTGGGGGGAAATTCCTGATGAACGCAGGTCCAGTCACTGGAGCGGTCACGTTCCAGTGCCTGACAGTTGGACTGATCACCCAGAATGCGTTCCAGCTTGCTGTAAGAATGGCACATTATGCAACCACGGCCTCTTCTTGGGTTGGCGTCATTTGGACTTTCCTTTGATGCTGCGGCCTCGTTGTCCTGTGGCAGCGTTCCTTAAAAACCTCTCCGAACATGGAACATCAGAAAAGGAAACATCGGCCCATGTTTTGTTGATGTGACGATAAGATGAGAATGTTTTCACACCTGAAATTCCGAGGCTCGTATTTGTGTTGCGTTGTCCACATTTGATCTGATTGGATTTGGTTTCATGTTGCAATTAGCCCGTGTGCTAAAGACCTTGTGGGGCGTCTGATGTCTGCGTGGTTGTCAGCTTGCTGGGACGCCATATTTGATGCCATTGCATGCCTTTAAAGGCTGAGCTGTACCTCCGCTGTGCCTTGCATGTCTACAACTAGCGCATCCATGGATGCTGTATTCTCTATGGAGCTCTCATATATGTGCCGTTAGAGGCGAACCTGCTACGGCGTGCTGAGTGCCAAGCTACTCGGAGATCCGCTTCCATGTGCTGCGATACTGCACGGTGTCGGAGGCGCCATTACTGCGCCACTTACAGTGCACCATGTGTACCTTTATATACTGCCGCTGCAGTGCACAGTATCTGTTTATTTGCTGAGTTTAACATTCAGGATGGAGTGACATGGTGGCGCAGTGGGTAGCGCTGTCGCCTCACAGTAAGAACCAACTGGGTTCAATTCCCGGCTTGGGCATCCGGGGTCCTTTCTGAGTGGAGTTTGCAGTCCAGTGCAGGTTTGTAGCCCAAAGACATGCGATCAGGCGACTTGGAGATGCTAACCTGCTGCCCCAGAGGTGAGTGTGAATGTGTGTGTCCAAGCTGTGGCGGACTGGCGGCCTGTCCAGGGTGTTTCTGGCCATGGAGCACTAGGATGAGCTCTAGCACCCCCCGCAACCCAAACAAGGGTGCCCAAGCCTTCGCGTACGACTGTAACGCTACCACCCAGCCCACTGGCTCTCTCCAGCTAGCACCAGTCGCCCTGCACCCCCCTCTCTCTCTCTCTATCCTCAGATGCTTTGATTAAGTCTGTAGACATGGGGTGGGGTGGGTTTCGCCGGTGTGGATTTAGGATTGAGCTGCGAGTAATGCCTCGCTACTCGGCTCTAATTATCTGCTAAAGGAGCCGCGCAGGCGCTCACCGAATGTAAACACTCAAATGGCTTCCTGATAACCCCCCAGTGGAGCGGGCTGACTGAGAGCTGGCATCGGCAAGGCTGTACACACACACACCCACACACACACACACCCTCCACAGTTTGCTCATTTAAATCCGCTCGCGCTATCGATTTAACACAATTCCGAAGAGCTACAGGGAAATGAATAAATCACAAGCCATTGATATGGGGATATTGTGTTGGATGAAGATAAGTCAGACGGCATGGCCTGCTCCCAGCTCTGCTCACTGTCATGCAGAAAGGAAGTATATTGACTCCTAACCCCGAGACTGCTACATAAATAACGTCCCGCTTACTGTATGCGGCAGGCCTTCTTGCCTTGCGTGTACCTCTACGGGGTAAGCAGCTCATATTCTGCTTTAATGAATTAGTTAGGTTTCATAGTTTTCCTTCCCCGACTCTAGATGTAGTCGCTTGGTGTCTGGAACGTTCTTTCGCCCTGGAGCTATGACACAAGTGTGGATGATAATCAGGCAGCATCAGCAACGGCTTTAGCTGCATGATTTGCTTGTCTCCCTTTAGATACACGATGCACCTAAACAGCCTTTCCCAAAACCAGAGTTGCTAACTAGGTTACATAGTTGGAATGATACAGCTGCGAAGTGTTTCCCAGTAACCATGGTTGGAACTATGGAGGTCACCTACAGTGATAACTTACATAGTGCGAACCATCGATAAGCAACACGGGTGTTTCCCAAAACCATAGTTCCATAGTTTCGCAAACACTGTGGTTACGTTGTGTAGCTGGAACTACAGCTCTAGATCGGCGGTTGGAAGCTTAGTTCCTGGTGACTACGCCATCGATGATGCAGGATGCAGTAGAAGGAGGCGTGTCTGTTAGCTGAAATAATTGACATCAGTGTTCTGGTACCAACATTTAGAACATCAAATACTGTAAACATGTAGTTCTTGATTTATGTCCTAATATATGTCTGTGTTTGAGAACTCACGTGTGGGTCCGCTGTGTAATGTCTAGTACAGTGGCCGAAATAGTTTTTGCTTTTGTAATTTTGTTTTCTTGAATGTAATTTTTTTTTTCTTGAATGTAATTTTTTTTGTCTGTAATTTTTTTTTTTTTTTGTTATTTTGTTTTCTGAAATGTAATATTTTTTGTAATATCCTTTGTAAAATTGTTTTTGCTTTTGTAATTTTGTTTTCTTGAATGTTCATTTGTTTTGCACTTCTCGGCCACTGTAGCTTGGGATATTGATTCTCATATTTTGGCCTTATATTACAAGGTTTGTGAGTCAGACTGAACACATTTGGAAACATTGTGGGTCAAACTACTGTAGTTAGGACAGTTTGGGGAAACGGTTGTACTTCAGATGTTAGTTTAGCGATGCATCGTACCACGTTAGTTCAGTGCTAGCCTCCGTCGTTGTACAGGAAATGCACTCCAGGATAGCAGCAGGCCACCAACAGCCATACAATGCTCCCTGACAGAGGACACCAACATGGCACTGCTACCCCACCAAACAGCCCCCCAGCCTATTACAGAGTAGCATGGGCAACACTTCTATACAGACACAGAAGCCAACAAGGTGATAAAGTCCTTACAGTGGTCGCCCTCGGCTTGTTCACTAGAGCCTTGGACCCGGATTCTCTGCGAAGCTGCTTTGTGACGACACCTGACTTGACTCGACTAATCATTTCAATGTTTGATCTAGCAGTGGCTGGTATGCTGGTTTATCCTATATATCGATCTGTAGTTGGGCCAGGTGCCCGTCCCTTATGCACCACTGACAGCTGCAAGAGATGGCGGGAAGGTGGTTCCCGAGCTCTATGTGCTGACTAGCGTCACTGGTGATGATGGGAGGAGATCTATAGCCACGAGAGACAGTGGGATGATGACAGCCGGGAGCAGAGTGGGGACAGCGTGTGTGTGCCCTGCCTCCAATTCTGCAGTGTGCGCTACACCTGACGTTTGATCCCAGTGGCTGAGCTGAGGAACGGGGGATGTGGTTGGGACCAAATTGCGTCTGCCTTTGTCTTGCCAATGTCTCTTGTGGCTGCATAGCCGAACTCCTCAGGTCAGTAGAGCGTGATGTACCCTCTCCAAAGAGCCCTGGATCACATCGCTAGCTGTCAGGATATCTGAGATATGGAGTCCTATGAGAGATCACCAGGCTCCTCACCTGTTACCTTCTCCGAGGTATCCATGTTGTTAGTGCCGTAATCAGATGATCGGTGACCAGTCAACGTCCAGCTTAAAGGGTCATCATCGCCAGGCAGTAGACAGGTCTGTGCAGCCCCTTGATTTGATCAGTATGTCAGGCTGATTCTTGATGATGTACTTGCTGGACGGACAGCGGAATGTTTAGGCTAATGTGCTAAGATGTTCATCATTTCATAAGTCGCTAAATCAATCCAAAAGCTTGTCTAACCCAGCAACAGTTGCTCCAAAAACTGCAGCGGGCGAAGCGTGGGTAGGTCAATTACAGCCTCTCCAGGTACAGCTAATGCATCTTGAGTAGGCCTTTTTTGCAACACATCAGGCTGATTACTGCGCTCCTCTGATAAATCAAAGCGCAGGTTCTGTTTTCTTCGCTCATAAATCAAAGTGCAGACAGTCGGTACATAATTAGGTTGTTAAAGGCCAAATTGAGCTTTTAGAGGTTTGCTGTTGAATCGATTTGTCAGGGTAGGCTCAGTAAACGAATACGCGCATGTATAGCTACGAGTCCACTGATTCTAACACACACACACACGCGTGCGCGACAGAGGGAGTCTGCTCCTCTACACACACACCCGCAACTCGCATAGACTGTCTTTGCAGCTAATCTGTCCCTGGCGGCCGTGCGTGTTTGTGCGCGGAGCTGGTGTTGCGCTGGTCGTCTTTATTCTGTGTTAAAGTGGCTTATCTGCAGCGCGTTCCCTGGAGCTCCCCAGCCTGATAGCTCCCAGTCCTGCCTCATTACGGCTGCTTTTCTCTCCCAGAATCCTCGGCTCACGTGATCCCCAGCCTGTGGAGACGTGCAAAACTCCTACTGGCGGTCAATACAGGAGCCAACAGGGATGGAGGCCTGTATCTGTGTATGGTGTCTGTCAAAGCTCCGGCTGCACCGATACGAAGCCTTTGGGCCGGTTATGACAGTAACCGATGCACCGAGTGACTGTATAAGGGTAGATATGCTAAAGAAGACACTGATCACTTACGGTCACTATAGTTACTTTGTGCTGGGTGTGTGTGGGGGGCGGGGTTCTTGCAAATGGTCCAAGGCCCAGCTTTGCAATAAGCATATGGCCAGCACAATATGAACCTGATCTGCTCCCATTCTTTTAGTTTGACCAGGTCAACGGGCGAAGTGAGCCCACCAATCAGGGGTCACTTTGTCTGGAGCTTGTTTTGGCCTGTTGGACAGAGCTTGGTTCTAGCTAATGGAACCTGTTCTCTTTCAGGGTTCTGTGCTTATGATCATTTGAATAGACATCAGTGTCAGACTAATTAATGAGCTTCTATTAAAGACTGGTGGACTGAGAGACACTAGAGTCTGTTCCCCTAAACTGAGACTGACAGATTAGCTCCACCATGACTAAAGCGGGACTCATCAATGAAGATGACCCGCTGCCATTCTGAGTCCCTCCATGACAGTCTGGCACGACACCATTGCAGTCTTTGGTGACGTTGACGTGGTGTTAAGGTCAGTCGTCGTAACGGTCTGCGAGCATGTAGTCCTGCGTGGTGCAGCCGTCTGCCAATGGTGCTGGCGCTAAGTGGATGACTCATGGAGGGCATCACTGCTCACCATATGTCCGCAATCGTGGCTGTTGGGTCAGTCAGGTACAGCGATAAGGCCCATCCTTGCTCACGTCACATGCACAGCTGAGTGTGAATCATTTGTATGTCTCATGATGTCAAACCTACCCACCAAGTTTCATTCCTGTGGGTTGATTCCTTCTGGGTGCAGCTATTAGTGCAGCTATTCTGAGTGACGGTGTGTGAGTGTGTACATGTGTACGCAGGTTTAAGCCAGCCATATATACACGCTGCTGTAAAGTGTTTCCAAATATATCGTATGTAATGAGAAGCACATGTTCTATAAGGCGTTTCCAAACTATTGAGCGGTTCTTTACAAGAGAAACGTAAGAAGGAAGGAACAAAGCGCACACGCTGAGAGTTAGCCACATACCCGCACGCAAACACTCGTACTCCCACACCACGCTGAATTAAACATTAGCCGGGGAAGGTAATTGTGTCAAAGCTTCTCAGGGAGGTAAAGCTGAAAAATGAGCACCATTAGCATACTAGACGGAGAGGGAGAGTGAAGGAGAGGGCGAGCGAGCGAGGGGGGGGAGAGAGAGAGGGAGGGATTCTATCAGATATCAAAGCGTGGGCTCCCCTACTCTCATTAACTCAGTTTAACTCGGATGACGTCAGCCTCGTCACGCTGAAATCCACCAGCGTTACACTCCAGGGCTTTATTTTCCGCAGCGCGTAACTTCAAAAGTTGACCACCCACAGAAATGAAACCAGGTTTAAATCGGCCGGCCTGGGTTTTGCCAATTTCCACGGTCTCGTTTTTATCATCTCAGTGAGTCTGGTTAATTTGAGCTCCTTATTTTTGGCCACAACATACACAAATATATATATATCATCATAATCACTCACTGTCCATTTATCAGCTCCACTGACCATATAGGAGCACTCT
>JAVGWN010003045.1:0-10603 GCA_034552555.1 Semaprochilodus insignis | reverse complement strand
TTTATTTATTTATTTGCACGTATTTGAATTTTATTGATCATGGTTTCCTGTTTTTGACTCTATTTGCCTACGTATTAAGGTACTGTACATATAATTATTTTAATATTGGGATTAATTAGATGCGAAGACCTGTATGACCTCAGCACCCATCTCTGCGCATTTGGAGTGGAAACCTCTGTATCACCATCCATAATAAAATTTGAATCCCCTAATCAGAATATCTCTAGCAAACTGTGTTTTCTGTTATATGTACAATACAATAATTTTAGTCATTCTGTTTTTTTTATTTTTTAAAGGCTGCATATATGAAAGTCTGACCTGTATCTTTGAGCTAAAGTAAATGATAATAGGAGGAATAAAACTCACCGACCACTCAGCATGTAAGTCAACAGTACACTTTATTTTTTTTTTTAAAATTTGGACTGTGGTCGGCCTAAGCACTTCCGTATCGTCTTTTGTTCAACTTCCACTTGTGCCTTTTCTGCTTCTTGATTCTGTATCGTCTTTTGCTCAATTTCCTCTTGCACCTTTTCTGCTCCGAGCTAGCCTCTCGCTGCTCGTCGTCTCTGTCCGAGTCCGAGCTAGCCTGGTCGAGCGGGCCGCTCTCCCGCTGCCCGTCGTCTCTGTCCGGGTCCGGGCTAGCCTGGTCGAGCGGGCTGCTCTCCTGCTGTACATTAATGTCTTCAGCCATGGTAGCTGTGTCTTTATGTCCTGGCATAGTCCTCCTCAGCTTCTTCCAGAACCTGGGAAGACTGACTTTTTTTTTTGGGCCCTGAACATTTTTTTCTTTAGGGCCCTGCACCTTTGTGCAAGTTAAACCCATACTGATAAATGCAAACAATATAGCTTAGATTCTCTTTCAGCTCTGCTTCCTTTCAGTGTGTCTCTAAGAATGAAATGTGAAGGTGCAATTGCTCCTTATATAGAACATCACTGAGTTCCGGAACTCTGTTCCATATAAGGCATCTGTCATTTCATTGGTTATACCAGTACATGTTATGCTGATTGGTTTAAAAAATAACATTCCATCATTATTTAAAAAAAAATACCTGTGTGTTTCGAAAGAAAATACCTGTGTGTGTGTGTGTGTGTTAATTCTTATCTTACCAATACAGTCCACATTATTACTTAAAAGCTTGTTTGACATCATTTAATGCTGATATAGTTTTCAGTAACTTCAATTAAACATGAATTGTGTTAATATGATGAAACTAATATGGGGTCAATATAATAGAATTGAAATTAACACACGGCCATTTAAACTTCAGCACTTTTAAATATGTATTGACTTGAAAGTAGGGTGTCATGGAGGCTTAGATGGTGGCCCTGTTGACTGTCACCGAAGGGTTTGGGGCTTTGAATCTCATCACTGCTTGGCAGGGGTGCCGTAATGGCGGGGGAAAGTTACGACGATTCCAAGGGCCCCTGAATGACAGGCGGCCTAAAGAATTGGGAGAATACCTGGATTGGTCTGGACTGGGGGGCCCAATATGAAATGCCTTCATGGGGCCCACAATCTCTAGCAATGCCCCTGCTGCTCGGTGTATGCGTGAATGTTTTCCTGCAGACATTGTTTAGGCTAATTGGTGCTTCTACGACTTCCCATAGTGTATGAGTGTGTGTGTGTATATCACCTGTGATGGATTAGCATCCTGCCCAGGATGTACCCCAGCCTTGTGCCCTGTGCTGCTTGGCACGGGCCCCAGGTGACTCTGTCCAGGACAAACAGACTGACGGTTGGGTGATTTTTCGGGTTTGGACGACGCAGAGGCTCATCAACCAAGTTACATCACACCTTTGGGGGCTGGGAGTCAAAGACAACTTTTGCTCTGTGTGTGAGGTTTGCATGTTCTCCTAGTGCCATATGAATTTTCTCTGGATCTTCTGTTTTACTCCCAAGATCGAAAGAGGTGCACTTAAGGAAATTTGTGTCTCTAAATCGGCTTGTGTGTGTGTGGGCGTGTGTGCGCCCGGTAGTGATCATCCAGGATGTTACCCAGGGGCCCACCGGTGAAAACACTCTGCCAACTACTGCACGACGGGACACGACAACAGAAATGTACTTGCAGGACCGGTTCTTGCTACAGGCAGAAAAGGCAGTTACCCTGATTTACCGGCATTGTGGAGGAATTGAAATGGTCATCAGTTTACTTGGTAGGGGGGCCTCCCTAGAAAAGCTTTGCCTATAGGGCCTCTTAAAACGTATAGCTGGCCTTGTGTACTTAAGGTCTTTTATCATAACCCACTTTCTTTCTGCTGTCAAGTATAATGATAACAAGAAACTGAATTGTGAATCTTTTTGTACTATATTAGGAGAAATTTTTCGGAAATCACAGCAGACGTTACAGGTTTTGACAGACGGTAACAAGGACACTGGCATTTCCAAGACTAAAGTTAGGTTAGCAGTAGCCTGTGGATCCCTAGACACTAGCACAGTTGGGGCTTGTGTCTCCACCTAGTGGCCAAAAAGTCCATACAACGTCTGCTTCTAAATGCCCTTACTCCATTCCTGCCCAAGCAGTCGCATTAACTGGGAGCAACTGGAGAGCGTCGGCTCAACGCATGAAGTTCCCCAGCAGCGGCCAGTATCTTTCTCTGCATTGCTCTGCGTACTAAAGTGACCAAAATTACCTTTTCATTTACCGATGACTCTAAATCTATTGGCCTGCAGCAGACTCGCCTACTTTCCCCAGACCCTGCGGTGTCTGAGATGGATTTCAGATTATCACCAGCAGGGGATGTTATTGACAGTACCTGGTCTGCAGGTCCAGGCATGCGTTCCCCTTTGACACATGCGTACACCAAATTATACTTTACGACACTGCCCCATTTATAATGTGTATGTGCATTATTTTAAGTCACGTCATATTTCTGGGTATCAAGTGGAGCTGCGACTTCTCTCGATCAATAAACCTTTAGTGTTTTGCTTCACTGTTGGCATTGAAATATTTACATTTTTTATTTGAAATTTGAACAGAGCTTGAATTCCTTTTTTAACAGTTTTGCTGAATAAGGACACGTGGTTTAAGAAGTAAAAAAAAAAAAAATTGTTCAGGAGGTAAAAAGTTGGGAGATGGTAAGTCTGAACCTCATTGTGCCACTACACAGAACAACTGTGTACAGAACAACTGCATTGGCTATGATCTGTATACAAAGTGGGTTGCTGATGATTCTCGGCAGTCTAAGAGACCACAAGTGAAGGTCGTGTCATCGGGACTGGAAGCTGTATTTATCTGGCATAGTCAGAGAAATCATTACTGACCAAGGCTAAGAATTCACCAATGGGGTAGAGTCGAAAGGAGTCATTTCCATTAAAAAAATTAAAAATAAATACTAGTAACTGCAGGCAATGACGAAAGGGTCCAAAGCTGAGGACAATCGGACAGGTAGGACAGGTAGGAGAAGAAATAGAGGAAAGGCGGCAGAGAACCGGCGGCCAGGGTAGTAGAAAGTAGAATTAGGCTGCCATAACAGGATGGAGATTGAGCGTAGGTCAAACGGGATAGGAGATGTAGGACAGAGCAGGGGGCTGTTCCACGAAGCGAGCTAACCTCAAAAGCCAGGCTTAATCCCGGCTTAATTTTTCCAAGTTCAGTTCCACGAACCTGAAGCTCCGCTTAATTACTATGTCAACATATGCTCTTGGACAAGCCTGCTCCGTGGCAGGTTAGCTGTGAAGCTTAGCTTAGCTTGATGAATATGATTGGACGAGCCATGTGATGTCACAGCACGACATTCTGCGGGGCTGGGATCACTCTGCTGCTGTTCTCTTTCGCACACGTCGACCCTCCAATATAAAATTATTACAGATTACATGCAGGCGATTCTAATTACTCAGAAAGTATAAAATGACAAGGAGTGCATTTTACACGAATAACCATGGCGTGCCCATTTATTCATAATCCAGTTGATGAGGGAGCGAGGCTCATTTGTAGAGCTTTAAGGCAACAGGTTCCACAATTACTTCGGCCCAGGATAGATCCGTTGCATTTTGCGGACGATTATTTATACGAGCGCTATAGATTTAGTAGACACAGTATTGCATATTTGTGTCAGTTATTGGAACCTTACATTTCTAAAAACACATGTCGCTCTAAAGCCCTTACGGTTGCACAGTCTATGTGTATCGCTTTGCGTTATTTTGCCAGTGGTTCATTTCTGTACAGTGTGGGGAATGCTGAACATTTAAGCAAAGCTACAGTGTGCCGTGAAATCAGGAAGGTTTACATTGCATTAAAGTCCTTTTTAAATATATTCATTACATTTCCTGGCCACCGAGGAATTATTAAGGAAACTTTCTTTGGAATTAATGGTGCTTAATCTTTAAACATCTACTCATGATAAGTAACTGAATTTAATTTGTCAGGCTTTCCTAACGTCCTAATTGACTGTACACACGTGAGGATAAACGCTCCAGCAGGTCCAACAGAGCCTGATTACATAAACCGCAAATCAATATCACAGTATTAATGTACAGGTAAGTACTGATAATACCTCACATTTATATATAAGAGGTGAAAGTGTAGTCGTCCAAAATTAGCAGTGTATGTCATTACCATTTCCTAAAATGTTTCAGATGGTATGCACTGCTGAACATCTAATTTCAAACATTGTGGCAAAATGGCCAGGATCAGTACACGATGCCAGAATCTTCAGTGGCTCAAAGCCTCAGACAAGGCAAGTCAACTAAAATTCACAAATATACTATAGTTTATTATACTACAGTCTAATGTGTCTACTTTCCATTATAGGAATTTTTCCTGGTGTGCTGCTTGGTGACAGAGGATACCCACGTCTACCGTTTCTTCTCACACCATATACAGATCCTGCAACACAAGCAGAAAGACATTTCAACCATGCCCATTGTAAGACAAGGGCACGCATCGAAATGACATTTGGACAGTTAAAATCCAGGTTTAACTGCCTGCGGCATCTCAGAGTTACACCAGACAGAGCGTGTGACATTGTAGTACCCTGTGCAGTTTTGCATAATGTTTTGCATTATTGGCATACAGGAGCGTATGCCAATAATGACGCAGGATGAGCAATGGGAAGAGGGCCTAGCAGTGGAAGACCACACGGACGGTAGAGCTGTGAGAGATGTGTACGCAAACACATATTTTGGCTGATTCTGTTGCAAATTTCATTTATTTATTTTTTTCCCCCAACAAAGAACAATTAGAGACATTTCTTCATTTTTATTTAATCTTTCATATCCTGTTGGGGGAAGGGGGAAGCATTTACAACAGTGAACACTAAATGTAGACAAAGTGATGTTAACCACTTACATCTCTCTCCAATTTTTTAATTTCAAGCTTCAGTTTTTTTATTTTCAGGTGTCTATATTCGAGGTCTGCTTTTCGGACTTCCATTTCCTGGATCAAATACCTCTTGTAAATAGCACGGACATCTGTCTCATTAGAAGGAAAAAATAATTATTCATTCATTCTTATTAATTACATTAAACAGTTTATTACTTACCTTCTTCCTTTGACGGTCTTTGAGTACATGTGGGCTGTGCTGATGAGGGCTGAGAGCATTGCCCACCTGGGTCTTCAGACTCCTGTACACAGCAAATACTGCATGGGTTTATAAGGAGGAGAAATGTCATTCGCTGCAAAATAGTTTAAAGTTCATACGGCTAGCATTTCTGAGCAAACGGAAACAGTTTCCTCATCCTCCTGTGTCGTGGATGGCCCCGCGATCTGCAAAAAGGGAACATTTGTTGGTTATATTTACCATGGCCACAATGCAATCAAATTCAACTTGTCACACACAAAGTACGACATGCAGTGGTATGCTTATTGCTGTACAATGCCTGACTACAAGTGTTAACAGTACAAGTAAAGCTATTTCCATTAGAAGCGGGGCTTAACTTACAGAATAAACTTAAGTGAACAAAAACCACAATACATGACAGAATTAGCAGCAGATAAAGGCATTGGACTGGAACATTAAATATAAAACCCACAGTTATTATTAAAGTATATGATTAAATACAATACTCACAGCAGATTCTAATGACTGTTGTTCAGGATCCAAGAGGGTCAAGACACCATCCACTACTGTAATGCATTACAATATTTGTTTAAGACATTTAACAGAAAGCAAGGCAGAGAGGAGAAACAGAGTAAAGACCTACCATACCTTTAACATATGATTGCACATTACTAGAAGGAAGAACATCTGAGGATGTTCCTCCCTCAATAATAGGCCGTGCATAGTTCTGTGTAAGGGCCATCACCTCGGCTGGGGTACAGGCTGCTGGAGGTGGGCCCCCACCGGTTGCAGCAGCTGCAGCTCTCTTTTTGGTGGCTAAATTATACAATGCAAAAGTGGCCTTTAAATTAATTCTTTAAAAATGTAGTTCTAAATTAGATTTACTTTTTACCATTCTGAAGAATATTTTTGTATTTAATCTTCACTTGCTGCCAGGACCTTTTCGTTCCACTCGTGTTGCTCCTGAAACCAAGCATCATTAATAATTACAATTATATATCACTTTTTATCCAAGATGAACCCACACAATTAACATGCTGTCCTGTTTATCAATGTGTTAAAATAACCTTAAAGTACCTTACAACTGGTAACAAAATGCATATGTAAAAGGAAATCTTAATGACTATACATTTTGAAGGCTTGAAACTGTTCTCATTTAGTTGTTAAATAGTTTGACATCCTTAACACAAAAGTTACTAAAATCATGTTCTTACGCATTTAACTATGGCAGCTATTTTCTGCCATGCAGCCTCACGAGCTTTGATAATACAGCTCGTGTTCCCCTTTCTAGTTATTATAGCTTTGTAGTCCTCATAGGCTTGTAATAATAATTCTTGCTCCGCCTGCGGAAAAAACGCAGCTCTTTCCTTAGTTTCCATTCTTACTTATCCAGCATCGATTAACAAGGCTGCCTTTTATATCGCGCGGGCGCGCACGAGCCTCGCTTATCAAGCTTGGCTTGAATTAGCGGAGATTAAATACACCTGAATTTTGTTCGTGGAACTCAATGAGCCTGAAGTGAACTGTTAGGCTAACTCAAGCGAGGCTATTACAAATAATCCTCGATTTTATAAGATCGCTTCGTGGAACAGCCCCCAGGACTGGTTTGGGTGAGATGGTCTAAGTAGTAGGTAGAAATTAGGATGCAGATGGTTTTAGTGTGGGCGTAACTGGTCAGTAGATGTCGGACACAATGTAAAACTATCCGCTGCAGTACCTGAGCCCGTCTGAATTATTAATAATAATAATAATAATAATAATAATGACAATGACAATAATAATAATAGAAGCTTCATTGATCCTCGTGGGGAAAACACCATCATGTCTCCCCCAACTCGCTTTACGGAGAGTGCGCTGGGCACGACTGGCTACCTAGCTCAAGTACCCACCAGAGCTGGGTTTGAACCGGCGACCCTCTGATCACAGGCTTAGCCCACTGCACCACACCTTACTTTAGGTAAGACGGGTGAGATCAGTAGACAGTGAGAGATCCAGGCCTCTGGGTCAGTCGGGAGATATTGCCAGTTCTTAGTTGTAGCGCCCCCTATGGGCGAAATGCGGCCCGCCTCGGACCGTGTCCCCCGGACCCTTAATGACGACGACTAGTATGTCTCCGCCGAGTTTCAGGCCCGTGACTCGTACGGCTGGGCCGTGACGCCCCCCTCACGTCGGTGTCACGGCCTACGTGCGTCACACGCATACATCACGTGCGGTCGTGATGAGAAGCCTAGCGTGATCGAATTAAGGAGGCACAATTTCAATATATATGTATTGCGGCGATTGTAGAGCAGACTGTCTAGTTTCAGGAATACTTTGGATCTTCTCCCTAGGTCACTGCTAGCTGCAGTTATGCCCCATCAAGGGACAGGTGGGGGGCGCCATTCACGTAACATTGCCTACCGTAGCAAATTCAAAGGGCCACCGGGGGACTTTGGTGAGGGCCACAGTCATCAGACTCGGCACGGTCATTCGCGAAGGCGTCTAGTTCACGGGTGCCGGACGTCAGACCCGTAGGTGGTACGGGTCAGTCGTAGGCCCCCCCGAAGCCATGACGGCCATGTCAGAGGCCGCGCGACACATTTGCAAAGGTCACCGAAAGTAAAGCCCCTCGTTTGACGTGAAGATCTGCTAATTAAGGGGAAGTCTATACATGTGATCGAAGGGCAGACTCTGTAGTTTTAGTGGCGCTTTAAACGGTGTTCCTAGGTCACCGCTAGCTGCAGTTATGGGCCGCGAAGTGACAGGCGGGGTGCCCCCATTGACTCAACATTGCCGACATCGCTGACTTTGAGGGCCCGTAAGAACCGTGCCGTGAGGTCTACGTCACTGAGACTTTATAGGTGTGGTCGTCCATGTCCCCTGTGTGTGCGGTAAAAAATCCAGGCCTCGGGGTCACACGGCCTAGGGCGCAGGTACCTTTATGTACTTTGCGGCCTGGTGGTGAGGCCTACGCGGCTGATTCTCCAGTATGTGATATAGCTCTCCGTGGGGCTCCGCCGTGCCAAGTCTCACGCTCCTAGCTTGAACGGGCCGGCCGTGAGGCCACCTGACACTAAACGGTCAATGAAACCTGTCCCGTGTGGTGTAGACCCACCAAATCCGGGTCGCTGATGCAGACCAGGCTCCCCCATCGGCATTCCAAATTTCAGACCTCTACCTCTAACCGAGCTGCAGTCATGGTCATTTTTCTAACGACGTCCCCTCCGAGCTTCGGCAGCCTTTCGACATGGGCTAGAGGGCTTAGACCCTTACCCCCATTTTTTGGCTCAGAAAAGGCAAAATATTATCAAAATGTGCTCCTCCCACACGAAGGGGGCATAATCTTAACGGACACGTATGGCGGGACTTTGCGCCGCCGCCGACCAGTGCCGGGAGAGCTCTGACCCGTCCTCCTGCGTCGCTCCTCCGCCGAGATATCTGCTAATTGGCTCTAACATGGGGAGCGCAAAGTCGTCCTCTTTGATGTGGGGAAACCCTTTCTTTGGGCGTGACGGGGGCATAATTTCAACGGACGTGTATGGAGGGACTTCTCGGGAGGGACTCCTAGTTTCTGGTGAACTTTCACCCGTCGTCCTACGTCACTCCTCCGTGGAGCCATTCCCTAATTGATGCTGATTGAAAATCAATAACCCAGAAACTTCCCCAAATAGAGAGCTGACTCCACCTGCTGGCCGATTCATGAAAAAAAAAAAATTGGAAAAATTGCCATATAAATAGAGCGCTGCCTCCACCTACTGGCCAATCGAATACAAAAAAAAAAAAAGGCGAAAAATCTGCACATGTACTGCCTAGCTCATAAATAAACTCTGATAATTTTCTATGACTCCTATGGCAGAGAAATGAAAGGGAATTAAAAACATGGACTAATGGGAACAATCCTTTTAAGGTTTTATGAGAAACAAGGACATTTCAGCCGAATATGCTAAGGTGGGTCTTAGATGTACATGCGCAGCGGCCATAGCGCCCCCGTTTGACCGACCGGCACCAAAGTCGGAGGATCTCTCTGGGGTGCAGTGCTACATTAACCGGTGAAATTTAGTGAGGACTGGCTGAAGCACGGCTGAGATTTAGGTGGTCGGTTGAAATGAGCATGGAAACGGCACAGGATGGGCGTAGCTCGTGGCCACAGCATACAGGCACGTCAAGTCATCTTTATGACTCATGCGTGACGGCAATGTCGCGCCCCCATCTGGCCGAGTGAGGTGTCCTTTACAGGGTAGGCTGAGGGTCAGAGGACAAATATACCACCCAAATTTGGTTTGGATTGGTCATCAATAAGCCTGTCAAATGGCTGCTTGATTTTTATTAGCCGACGGCGGCCACTGTTTTAGGACTAATGACTGCCATTGTAGGTGACTGACCTCAGGCTGGGTCTTAGTACATACGGTCCAAATTTCACTTGGATTGGCCAAGGCAGTCAGGAGATATTGGCAGTTTTTAGTTGTAGCGCCCCCTATGGACGAAATGCGGCCCGCCTCGGACCGTGTCCCCAGAATGGCGTAGGGAGGTAGGATTTCAAATTTGGTCGAGGTAGGCCAAGGCGCGGCCAAGGTATAGCTGTCAGACTAAAACGGGCCACATTCACACATTGTTTGGGCGTGGCTAATGGCCGTACCATACACAAATGTCTGAATTTTTTTAATAATTCTTCATCGGCTCAGAGTTCTGATTCGTTTGACACCTCATTTGTCTGATTTGGTAGGACAAGCTTGGACTTTAAGACTTAATTAGGATTTGCAAATTATGCAAAATTACCGAAAAATCTACCCAGTTGTAGTTTCATAGTCTAAGTAGGAAATTGGTAGGACATGGCTGTCTGTATCTGGTGAAAAAAGAATTTTGACTGTAGGACCAACAGGTGAGGAGCTACAGCGACCCATCTGACTGACTGGGACGGGTCGGAGGGCCTGAGTAGTGGGTAGAAATTGACATCTTGCTGTCAAATTTGGTAAGCCTAGGTCTTACGGTTTAGGCTGGCCATTCAGTTTTAGGGAAGAAAAAAAAAAAGGAAAAAATCCTAACAAAAACAATAAGGTTCCATAGCACTATGTGCTTTGGACCCTTAAAAAAATAAATAAAAATACATATATATATATATATATAT
>JAVGWN010003044.1:0-10604 GCA_034552555.1 Semaprochilodus insignis | reverse complement strand
TATATATATATATATATATATATATATATATATACACACACACACACACACATACATAAACACACATTACTGGTGAGACCAGCATCATAAAGCTTAATAATAAATCTAACAACATCTAATCTAACATCTAACGAACACTTATAAGCTCTCTGTACAGACTTTAGGTAATGTTACTGATCAGCTCAATGGATTAATTATCCCATTAATATGAGCACATAAAAAATTTAAAGCAATGCAAGAGCTCTTCACAGCCTTTAAGCAAAGTATGATTGCCTTAAATAAGGAAGTCTAAGGAGAAGAATACCAGAGTCGCTTTGTTATACTTTAAACAGAGGTTCGTTATTGATAAAATATGCTTCAACATTAAAACTGCATAGTCCTGATATTGGATCCAAAGTTTAAACTGAATAAACTCAAGGCCAGTAAGATATTCAAATTATTCAAGCTCACATTCTGCACATTACAGAAACAGAAATATGTTGCTGTTTTTATCAGTGAGCTAATAGGAACAAGAAATATGCAGAGCGCAAATCTGTACAATTGTACTGTGTTACATATTCTTTCAAAGATACAGTATGTTTTATATGGCAAACATCAAAAATTCAAAACTTATGATAAAGAGTACTGGGACAGCGATCCTCTAAACCATGAATCGTCTAAGACTACATGCCATGTTTCAAAACTTCTAAATAGACAGTTTCTTCACATTTTATGAGTGAAGAGATAGATATTACATGATCATAACATGCAGCCAGAAGGAGGTGTCGGATTGCAGTGCTATTGGGAAGGAAGATAAAGGTTACCGGGAACAATAAATGATTTTAGTGAAATGATATGCCCCTATTCTACTACCTCATGTCCAAATATGAGTGCTGTGTCGGTGCTGCACTGTCCTGTCTGTTTACTGTGTCTAGTGTCTGTTTAATTTATCGTATTTATTGTATTATTTCTAGTTTAATTTTTTGTTTGCACACATACGTCTGCACCTTTGCACTTTGTACTCTTTTGTTCCATGTCGCACCTTGTTCCTGGAGGAACGTCATTTCACTCCACCGTGTACTTGTACATGGATGGAATGACAATAAAAGCCTCTTGACTTGACTGTTCACCTGGTCCATCACTGCACCAGGCATTCAGTGAATGTGGTGTGAGGTCTAAGTTTGCACACACTCACTCTCTCACTCCATATTTATTGAGCTACACATACAGAAGTAGTGTCTCTCAGTATGGCGTTGGGCCACCATGTTTGCTAATGCAAATGCCGGACGTCTCAGCATGGAGGTGTAGAGGTTCCTAATGGTGTCTTGTGATAATCCATCCCAAGCAGCTTGAATATCCTCACACAGTTCCTGCAGATGGTGCGGTAGGGGTGGAGTTGGAGTGACACCAGGCCTTCTGGACGTGTGACGCGTGACAACAAACCGTTCATCTTGGTGCTGATCACGGTGCCTCCACACACGGATTCATTGGTCGTCTCCACCAAGACAAAAGCGGGACCCATCACTGAAGATGACCCGCTGCCATTCTGAGTCACTCCATGACAGTCTGGCACGACACCATTGCAGTCTTTGGTGACGTTGACGTGGTGTTAAGGACAGTCGTCGTAACGGTCTTCATGCATGTTGTCCTGCATTACGCAGCTGTCTGCCAATGGTGCTGGCACTAACAGGATGACTCATGGAGGGCATCACTGCTTGCTGAATGTCTGCAGTCGTGGCTGTTGGGTCAGTCGGGTACAGTGATGAGTCCTGTCCTTGCTTATGTCATATGCGCAGGCAAGCGTGATTCATTTGCAAGTCTCACGATGTCAAACGTACCCACCAAGTTTCATTCCTGTCCTTCTGGGTGCAACTGTTTGTACATGTATTCTGTTGATGATGAGTGTGTACAACGCATTATGTCACTTTGTGCTATGAAGCTTTATAACGTGGTGTCGTAATATAGTATGCATGTAATTGTGAAGATTTATATACAGTTACAGAAGAGGAGCATGATAAAGCATTATGAATGCCTTGTAGTTCTTTAGGAATGCACTTGTAAAGCATTATGGATACCAGATTCATAGATATGAAGTGTAACCAAATTTGCATTTCAGTACATAACACCTTACAGTGCACTATAACTGTTCCAGTTATGGCTTAAGTTACGTGAGATGGTTATAAAAGACATACAGCTTAGTCTTATGTGTTTAAGGGCAAAAGTTCCATTCATCCGACCCCAAATGTCACATTGCATCAGGAAATGAAAACGTTTTCGTCATCTGGTGTCCTTGAGTGAAAAAAAACAGCCGGTGCTTTTTTCCGCTGTCTACCAGTGAGGCCATAGCTGCCTGGATTAGAGCGGCCCAAACCGCAGGCTTCCTGTCTCCTCCACAGCACTGGTTACCTAACACACGGCCGGCAGCTCCAGGCAGGCGGGAGGCAGTGCGGTGATGTGCATTCTTAACCAGCACCCCTCTTCCCCCCCTCAAGGTAAATTTCATGCTTGATCCCCCATTTAAATACCAGTGTGAATGTGACGAGCAGCAAATTATGGAAAATACATCCTGGATTATAATGCATTTGAATATATGGTAATGAGTTCCCAAGTCCCAGTGCGCTGCGGCCCAGACGAAGAAAGCACCAGAGGAGTATGTGAATATCCCTTCTGGACAGGACAGAGTGTTAATTCTGATTCTCTACATTATACTAGAATCTCTCTAGCTGTACATTCTTAAAGGGCAATTCTACCTTTTTAAAGTCATACAGAACAAGGTGTTTCTAATAAAGTGGCCAGTGAGTGAAAGCACACGGTAGGTGTTTCTAATAAAGTGGCCAGTGAGTAGAAGTACAAGGTTGGTGTTTCTAATAAAGTGGCCAGTGAGTGGAAGTACAAGGTAGGAGTTTCTAATACAGTGGCCAGTGAGAGAAAGCACACGGTNAAATACATCCTGGATTATAATGCATTTGAATATATGGTAATGAGTTCCCAAGTCCCAGTGCGCTGCGGCCCAGACGAAGAAAGCACCAGAGGAGTATGTGAATATCCCTTCTGGACAGGACAGAGTGTTAATCCTGACTCTCTACATTATACTAGAATCTCTCCAGCTGTATATTCTTAAAGGGCAATTCCACCTTTTTAAAGTCATACAGAACAAGGTGTTTCTAATAAAGTGGCCGGGAAGTTGAAGTACAAGGTTGGTGTTTCTAATAAAGTGGCCGGGAAGTTGAAGTACAAGGTTGGTGTTTCTAATAAAGTGGCCAGTGAGTGGCAGTACAAGGTAGGTGTTTCTAATAAAGTGGCCACTGAGTGGCAGTACAAGGTAGGTGTTTCTAATACAGTGGCCAGTGAGTGGCAGTACAAGGTTGGTGTTTCTAATAAAGTGGCCAGTTAGTAGAAGTACAAGGTAGGTGTTTCTAACACAGTGGCCAGTGAGAGAAAGCACACGGTTGGTGTTTCTAATAAAGTGGCCAGTGAGTGAAAGCACACGGTAGGTGTTTCTAATAAAGTGGCCAGTGAGTGGAAGTACACAGTAGGTGTTTCTAATACAGTGGCCAGTGAGTAGAAGTACAAGGTTGGTGTTTCTAATAAAGTGGCCAGTGAGTGGAAGTACAAGGTAGGTGTTTCTAATACAGTGGGAAGTGAGTGGAAGTACAAGGTAGGTGTTTCTAATACAGTGGGAAGTGATTGGAAGAACAAGGTTGGTGTTTCTAATCAAGTGGCCAGTGAGTGGAAGTACGAGGTATGTGTTTCTAATACAGTGGCCAGTGAATAGAAGTACAATGTAGGAGTTTCTAATAAAGTGGCCAGTGAGTGAAAGCACACGGTTGGTGTTTCTAATAAAGTGGCCAGTGAGTGGAAGTACAAGGCCGGTGTTTCTAATACAGTGGCCAGTGTGTGGTGCCAGGCAGGTTAGTCCAATACAGTGGCCAGTTACGGGAAGCACAGAGTAGGTGTTTCAGATACAGCAAGCACATGGTCAGTGTAGATACACAGTACTAATGGCCTTAGAAGGAGTTCTCAAAGCCACTGCACTTAAATTACACTGCATGACTCTGTGGAACAAAGTGAGAAAACAAATGAAAGAGTGCTTAGAGCTCCGTCACTGTAACGCTGCAGTTAAAACCCCTTGCGCATACACATCCATAGGGTCGTATAAAATGGATGCACTTCTGCTACACTCCCACAGACTAATTATTTAATTCCTAGCTTACGCAGCACGGAGGGATTTAGATAGCTAAATCCCACGAACGATGACACAAAAGTGCTTAGCGAAGCAGTGGGCCGCCAACATGATCACTCTTCCAGGCTTTAGAGCTATGGATGTGCTTTATGGATATGCAATCAGAGTCTGAAATCAATGGCGCATAAACGCCAAGAAGAAGCACAAACAGATCTCCAAATATACTGCCGCTCGTGGTGAAAATTACTGATGGAGGACGTGCAGCTAAGATAACAGCATTTGCAGTGTTTGACTAACAATTAAACTGATTCATGTCCGACCACAGATCCAATCTTCTGCACGCTTAACGTTTGCATTTTCTTACTTTTAATGGTTTTTAGAAATGATGAAGAGGATGCATGATGGTTTTCAAGGGATGCTTTGCCCAATCCTCCATGTGGACGATGATGTAGAGATGCTCAAATTACTAACAGACTGTCTGAAGAAACTCAGTTGATTCTCAATATAGGGTTTTTGGGGTTTAGGTTTTGGGTTGAGGTTCGGGTTAGCTGGAGTTTAGGGTGAGTTTCCTAGACTCCAATTAACCCTAAAACTAGAATCTCATATCCCACATTCTGAACGTTAAAGGTGACATATCCCACCCCTTGTCCAAAAGGTAACACAGCATCTCTGGGGTCCTAATGAAATCTCTATGACAAGCTTTGGTCAAAATAGCCCAGCTGCTTTCTCCCCCTGTCCAAACAGCCCTGTTCAGAATGGCCAGTTTGAGTGCCTGTTCCTTTAAATGATAATGAGCCACTGCTGACCCCGCCCCCTCGTCCATGGGGTGTGTCCTGATGCCAGTGCACATTCTCTCATACTACTCTCACCTGTTGAGTAGATGGAGTTCATCATACAGACGCTCAACTAACAAACTAATAGCATTAGCGTCACTGTGGATCCTGCAGTGAGTAACGTCTAGAACTATCTAGAACATTACGTCTCTGTTTATATGCTACCGCAGCTGTTAGCGTAAGCTAGTGCTAAACAATTTGGTACTGATCCCTCTTTTAGGAAAGGTTGGCTTCTAAAGTCAGCTTGCTTATCCACCTTAAATGGAACAGTAGTTAACGGATGTTGCCTTAGGTGTCAGAATGTAACTACTGCACCATTTAAGGTGGAACAGGGAAATTTGAACAAGAAGCTGGACAGGTAACCTGAGGCCTCAGAATGTAACTGTTGCACAATTTAAGGTGGAACAGGGAAATTTGAACAAGAAGCTGGACAGGTAACCTGAGGCCTCAGAATGTAACTGCTGCACAATTTAAGGTGGAACAGGGAAATTTGAACAAGAAGCTGGACAGCTAACCAGAGGCCTCAGAATGTAACTGTTGTACCATTTAAGGTGGAACAGGGAAATTTGAACAAGAAGCTGGACAGCTAACTTGAGGCCTCAGAATGTAACTGCTGCACAATTTAAGGTGGAACAGGGAAATTTGAACAAGAAGCTGGACAGCTAACCAGAGGCCTCAGAATGTAACTGTTGTACCATTCAAGGTGCAATAGGGGAATTCAAATGAGAAGCTGGAGAAGCAGCCTGAGGTGTCAAAATGTAACTCCTGTACCATTTAAGGTGGAGCTGGGACATCTAAACAAGAACCAGGCAAATAAGAAGCTTATTTCATACACAAAATGGTCAGCATATACGAACATTTCTAAGTCGAAAGTTAAGAATCTGCAAAGCTTTTTTGTCTTGCAGTAGGCACACTGTACCTGAAATAGAAACAGTATAAATGTAGCTGTTGACGCCTGACCTTCTACAAGCTGGCCACCAGCTCAACTTAAGCAGGGGGCTTGCTCTTCACGTTCTATTGGAGCTCAATTTACCAGCTGACTCGTTCCAGCCTCTGCGATTAGCTCAGCGTGTGCATGTGCTGTCCGTAAGTACAGTGATTGTGCGCTAACTGATGGCTGGGCACACGCATAAAGGTTAGTTCAACCTTTGTCAACGTCAAGGCCAACTTATTACAAACCAGCCACGCAGGCGACATCTCAGAGCTGTCAAAAGCAGGCATGTTGTCTTCATCTCTCACACAATACTCTCTTACATAAGCTCGAAAGCTGGAGCAAACTGAAAGACCTGACAATTACGGCCATCGCAAAAGAAGAAAAACAGCACCTGTATAATTTCACAAAATCTACAACATGATTCACACGTGTCTTCAAGGCCTGCCTTGTGATAAGGTGGACGGGCCGGCCTTAAAAAATACGGCTTCCCAAATGGTTCTTGGCTTGGATGTAGAGTTGTACAGAGAACCTTTAATCAGTAACTCCTACAAAAATCACTGATAAACAAAATAAACGCTTCTAGCTTTAAAACTAATTTTACACTTAGCAAGTTATTAATNTGCACCATTTAAGGTGGAATAGGGAAATTCAAGTGAGAAGCTGGACAGGTAGCTTGAGGAGTCAGAATGTAACTGCTGCACCATTTAAGGTGGAATAGGGAATTCAAATGAGAAGCTGGACAGGTAGCCTGAGGAGTCAGAATGTAACTGCTGCACCATTTAAGGTGGAATAGGGAAATTCAAATGAGAAGCCGGACAGGTAGCTTGAGGAGTCAGAATGTAACTGCTGCACCATTTAAGGTAGAACAGGGAAATTCGACCAAGAAGCTGGAATGGTAGCCTGAGGAGTCAGCATGTAACTGCTGTACCATTTAGGGTGGAATAGGGAATTCAAATGAGAAGCTGGACAGGTAGCCTGAGGAGTCAGAAAGTAACTGCTGTACCATTTAAGGTGGAATAGGGAAATTCAAGTGAGAAGCTGGACAGGTAGCTTGAGGAGTCAGAATGTAACTGCTGCACCACTTAAGGTGGAACAGGGAAATTCAAATGAGAGGCAGAACTTTGGTGCCATTCAGGAAAGCAGCCTGCTTTCACTGGAACCAAGCAATGTCAAAAGGTTACATCAACAACAGAGGGCACTGCACAACAGTAGTAAACAACAGTAACAAGAAGGCGGAGTGTATAGATTAGCTGCGAGCATTTGTGCTGTTATTCCAGGAGATAGTTTTTCTCTAAAAACCAGGCACGGATCAACTACTGGTGATAAGAAGACGTAGAAGAGTCTCCCCAGCAGTCCACTAGGTGGTGCCATTGTTGCTTCCACAACAACCACCAATACGCCTTCAGATGCCATCGCGGTTCGTGCTGAAGAACCTACTATTCTTTGGTTCCAGCTGGTAGCACACTTTTGGGGTTTGGAACCGATGGAAAAGGGCTATTCGTAGCAACACCATGTTAAACTAACCCCTACCCCACGTGCAGGCTGTGGCTTAGCCTGAATCACTCAGCTGTTAATAGACTTCAAAACAATGCCACATTACAGACACCGAGACGGAGAGCAAAATAACTCTTCGGTGGAACTGCTTTTGTGGCACCTCTGTTTTTGCATTAGATTCACGTCTCGTCTTCCCTGCCTTCCATCACGTACTCTTCCGTCTCTGTTCTTCTCAATCGCTTCTCCGCCACCTTTCATTCCGTTGGAGGATCCATCTTCATTGTCTTTCATCTCCTTGGCTCTCTTTTTACACTCGTTTCACTCCTCAGCTTCATCTTCAGCTCTCCTCACTCCATCACCAGACTCTCCGCCTTCTCTCAATCTTCTCTCTCGCATTCTGTCTTTCTTCTCTCTCCTCTCCATCTTCTTTTTCGCACCCTTTCTTCTCTCTCTCTCTCTCTCTTTCTGTTTCTGTCTCTCATCTATCCCTTGCCCTTCAGAAGGTGTTTTAACTGCTGTCTTTTCCTCCATCTTTCACTCTTCGCTTCGCTTGCTAACGACACAGGAGGGAGCCGCCGCCACAGAGGAGCGGTTTGGTCACACCTGGCTCTGGCCCCAGTGAGGAAATTCAGATGATGGACATCCAGGCTGCCTCATTTGCAAGTCCTCTCAGCTTAAAGTGAAACTTCAGCAAAAAAAAGTTTTCCCCTTGGCTTAGAGCATATAGCAGCTCATAGCCCAACAATTAGCACCGGGGAAAGCTTTCCTTTACCTGTTAGGTACATTAGCCTACACATACACTAACACCCACCACAGAACCCACCAATTAGCACCATGCTAAATGCATACCTGAATCATGACACATTCAGGCTGTAAGCTTAGATGGGTGGGGTATAATCAAGTTATATATAGTTAGTACACCATATCAGATACCCACCCAGTTACTACCATGCTAAATGCATATCCGAATCTTGACACATTTAGGTTTTAAGTTTGCATGATGCTAATTTGTGGGGTTCAAGTAAGTATATAGTTAGTACACCACACCACATACCCCACCAATTGGCATCATGATGTAAAGTGTGTCATGATTGGTGGGGTGCTATATTTCAATAAGAGTACTGTGGCTAGCAAGTAATACAAGCTTATGACCTCCGGTGAGCACAGTGTATACATATCCTAAGTGTGCGTCATGATTTGTGCATGCATTTGGCATAATGCTAATTGGTGGGGTTTATGAAGCACATGCTAGTTGGTGGGGTCTTTAATTATATGATGGAAATCTAGCTAACGAGTCTCGGAACTTTTATTCTAGCTACATCACTCTTATATAGCTATAACACCTCACCAATTAGCACTATAACAACTCCATGCATAAATCATTAGACACTTCACAAATATCAAGTTTAATTATGTTTCCATCACATAATTAAACACCCCATCAACTAGCACATGCTTCATAAACCCCACCAATTAACATCATGCAAAATTCATGCACAAATCATGACGCACATTTAGGATATGTACACTGTGTATACACTGTGCTCACTGGAGGTCATAAGCTTGTATTACTTGCTAGCCATAATACTCTTATTGAAATATAACAGGCCACCAATCATGACACACTTTACAGATTTCAGTTTGCATGATGCTAATTGGTGGAGTATAAGCTTCCATGGCTTGTTAGCTAGAGTAGCCTAGATGTAGTTAAGTCCTACCAATTACCCCATCAATTACCATTACCCTAAATGTGTGTCTGAATCATGACAAATTTAGGACTGCAGTTTGCGCAATGCTGGTTGGTGGGCTTTCTTTATTTGTTAGCTACATTAGCCTCGTATGGCTCATAACCCCCACCAATTAGCCATTCCATACATAAGTCATGAAACATTTTAAAGGCATCAGGTTGCAGGATGCTAATTGGTGGGGTATAAGCTTGCAAGGCTTGTTAGCTAGATCAGCCTCATATAGTTAATATACCCCGACCACATAGCCCATTAATTAGCACCATGCTAAATGCAAGTCTGAGTCATGACACACATTAACTATTTCAGTTTGCACAATGCTAATTGGTGGGCTTTCATTATTTGTTAGCTTCATTAGCCTTGTACGGCTCATAAACCCCACCGATTAGCATTATGCAAATTGCATGCCTAAAGCATGGAACACTTTGTGGATAGGAGTTTGCACAATGGCAACCGGTGAGGTATAAGTCTCCATGGCTTGTTAGCTAAATTAGCTTCATATAGTTAGTACATCCCACCATAAACCCCACCCATTACCATCATGCTAAATTCAAGCCTGATGTTAACACTGCGTTACAAATTTTTCTGGGTACTAAGTGTATTTTCTTAATTTCTTTAGCCCTAAAATATACAGAAAATGTCCGTTGGTCGCCATAAACTTTGCTTTTGTGGTCAGGACAATCATGTGTTGAAAATTTATTGGTCTTTCAGAACATCAGTCATACATTCAGTGCTGTGTAGACTTGAGTAGAACTCTGAAGAAGTTTATAGAACTATTAAGAATTTTCTAGAAAGTTTGAGAAATTTAAAGAACTTCCTAGAACTGTCTGGGACTGTCCATTAGTAAACATAGCCATATAAAAACAGGTGTGTTAATTTCAATTGATGTTCCAGCTGAGTCAATGGATAGTTTGATACGTAGCTACATTTCACTTAGATGGCATCAAGAGCTCGCTGCAGCCGGCAGACGCATTCTGCTATGTCTGTGGTCAATTTATAAAGACAAGGGCGAAAGAATACGTCATGAAAGCCTCTGCCGAGATGTGCGAGGCCTATAAAGCATATTTTGGCATGCCTGTTGGGGATCAAGACAAACCGTGGGCACCTCATTTCACATGCGAGCACTGCAAAAAAACTTTTGAGGGTCGGGTGTACAATTGCGGCTCGCGTAGAAGGCACAGTTCTACTTGGTAAAGTTTTGAGGATTCATTGAAGATTAAAAGTGCTGTTATTAAAAGTAAATTCAGTGTTTTAGCAATATATATATATATATATATATATATATATATATATATATATATATATTACAGCATATATGCACTGTGGTAATCTCTTACACATTGCTAGGTAACATTAAATAAAATATCTGTGCAATATCTCTCAATAACTGTGTAATATATATCTGTGCAATAACATGTAATTTTGTCTAGTTTCTT
>JAVGWN010003043.1:0-10605 GCA_034552555.1 Semaprochilodus insignis | reverse complement strand
TGTGTGTGTGTATATGTGGGTGGGTGTGGGGTTGTGGGTGGGTGTGGGTGTGTGTGTGTGTGTGTGAAATAGATATCCACATATAAATTTGTTATATTCTTGATGCTGTAGCTTTCGCAGATGTTATAGGATCATGTACCAGTTTGTTCATCGATGAAGACTGGTTCATTTTCAGAGTTTCTTTTCAGTGTCTGCAACAAACCTGCTTATACTTTATGCTGTATGTTAAAATTCCCTATGGAACAAGGCAATATTAATTAATCCAAATGTGTTTTTCTCATGAGGACACTGCAAAATATTATGTCTTGGCAAGTACAATAATCCTGTAACCACTTGATATATTGAATTTTTTAAATTTGAGATTGTTGTAATCTTATTAATAGACTATTTAACCATATTTCTAGATGTTTTGTATTTGTTGTAAGTGATTTCAGTTGTAAGTCAATTTTTCTCACTACACTAAAAGATAAGTTGGCTCATTTAGCCAATCAATAATCTAATGTATCTGCCAGTATAGTAGAAGAGCTTGGCGTACTGACATCACGTAAAACAAGTAAGAACATCAAGAAATAGGTTGAATAATCTCAAAATGAGCCTCCACCAATCTCAGAGTGAGAATATTAAGATATATCCACTAGATATGAGATCATTTTGTTCGCCAGTGTGTCATTTTTTGCACTGAAACCACAAAATACCTGAACATTGAGATGCTACTCTCCTACCTGCACTGTACACTTTATATATCTTATACTGTTTACAACCGCATACTGAACTGCACACCAGGCTAGCTCAACACACTGTACTCTCCTATGTGTACACTTACACTTGGATGTTTTTGCCTCCTGCATATGCAAACTGCACCTGCATGTTCTTAATGACTGCACTAGAGAAGGAGCCTGGCTGTGTTTTGTTATACTGTAAAACCCTGTACTGGTATAATGACAATAAGCTGAAATTGAATTGAATTAAACACTGTATCAGGTGTAAATGTCCTCAGGATGTGTATTTATATCCTTGAGAGACTAATTTTTTCCACTTGGCTTTTAAGCATTTAAAATCAGTTTGACCTTTTTTTCAGGAGGCCATGTACGGATGAAACCCTCGCTCTGTTAGCAGATCATTTTTATGTCCTTCATGTCTTAACTGTGTGAATACCCAACACTATTCTCGTTTTATAATCAGGGGTATTTTTCTTTGGAAAGGGCTCCATTACTGTTTCATCCAGCAGACAGTCTTGTGCCATCTCACCACTACTGTGTGTGAGTGTGAGGTAATCTCCAGCTATCCACTGCACCCTCTGCCCATCATCTCAAACTATCAGACCCAATATCAGCTCCCTTTAGGAGCTACGGGATAATTTGGACATTTTTGCCAGGGTATCAGCCCTATCTGTCTCTGAGAGAGAGAGAGAGAGAAAGAGAGAGAGAGGAAGAGAGAAACAGAGAGAGAGAGAGCGAGAGAGAGAGATTGAGGCTATATGGAGGGGTGGGTGGGTGGATCAATGTGTCCTTATTTTAAACTGAGAGAGTGAGTGATAACCCACACACTCATCTCTCACACTCTCTCTCTCTCTCTCTTTCTCTCTCTCCCTCTCTCTCTCTCCCCACACCCTCCTCCTTTCCTCTCCTTCTCTCATACCAGTGGGTGGACCCAGTTTCAAAATCGAAATCTTACAGAAACATTACAAAACCACCTCCTATTGTATGAGTGTTCCATCGATCTCCTCCAAAGACGCGCGTTCGCTTTGCATCGGCCTTAATAACGCGTTAGCTCAGCTCGGCTGTGCGCGAACGACGAACTGTGAACGGTGCCCACAGGCCGCTGGCGGTAGGAAAGTCGAGGGGTTGCCCGTGGTTACAGGCACTATACAGGAAACACCTACAGAAGCTCACATGTGCCATCATGAACCACACCGGTAATGTAATGGTTAGTTTCAGATCATTCCCATCCACCACAGTATCTAAATAACACCAGTGGAAATGCAGCACAGCCAGCTGTAGCTTTAATAAGCTGAGCGTGAAGCAGATCAGTACCGCAAACACTTCACATCCTGCCTAAGAACCCCCTTACCCGTGATGAAATCACAGTCACACAGCCTCAAGCGGCTTACTGCTGGCGACCTACGTACAATATGATGAAATACACCCGTTTCGGAAATAACTGATGCTATTATTGATAATTAAGTATTCCACTAAGAAACATAAGCAACCATGGACTGCTGAATGAGGAGAAGAAGGTTCGGTTGGCCATCACAGTGTATTGTATAGTCGTTTCATCAACATTAGCATTATATAATTAGCATATCATAACACAGCACCGTTTAATGCGGCTCTACTTACTAAGTGTCCTAAGCAAGCAAGTCTTCTATAGCCCCAATTCACCTCTGCCACTCTTCCTACACTGGGGCTGGATCTCAAATGTCTCCATGCTCCCTACCTAGTGCACTACATAGGAAATGAAATACTGGCTCCTATGGCTCAACAGCCCATAGTATAGCTACAACTAGACTTTCAGCCACATACGTACTGGACAAATAGTGCCCGGTTTATCTGTAGAAACTAAAATTTCATAACTTACATGGGGCACTATATAGGAAGCATGGAGGCATTTGAGGTTCAGCCTGGGTTTGATGCTACTTCTGACCGAAACATGGACATTTGAAGCACGCAAGTGACGTTCTTTAGGCTCTTACAATGCAGTTTCACAGTCAATCATATTTACTTTACATATATATACTTTAATTCAAGCGTGTGACATTAATGGTGGAGCTGTTGAGCCTGTTTGCCATCTTCTATCCGACCAATCTAGTGCTAGGTAAGCAAATAGGTTAAGCAGCTTGTCCGTTGAAACAGAACCGGGTTCCAGCCTCATCAGAGCACGGTCTTTTTGTGACGTGATGCAGTAAAAGAGAGTTCAGTTGCTGTGAGGTGGCCATAGGTGTGCATATATTGTGTATTTCACAGTGGCTGTGAATGCAGTTCAGCGAATTAGATTTTAGGGTTCAGAATGATCCATTCTTTATAAACTCCAATTCAGAACTTCAATAAGGCCTCAGACCTCTTTAATGTGGGGGAGGCCAGAGTTTAAAGGCCTGCTCACGCCGAAGAAGGTAAAACAAACATCCTTCACAACCTAAAACTGACCTTCACATCCATTTCTGTGGGCCCACCAGCTGACTGGAATTGAAACTGAGCTGGATATTTTAAAATAATGTCATCAAGTCATTTCTGATTTCTCCGTAACTCCGTAAACAGTTGTGACTCTGTGTTGAGCTACTAGTGAGGTGTGAGGTGCCACCCAAAATGACTTCCACAGTAGAAAACAGCATTTAAACCCAATAAATGTTGGCTTGCATGCTCACATACGACGACAGAAACCCAGTTCGCGTCCGGCTTTGAAAAATCGTCCACGTTTCCATTGAAGTGTCGCTGCTGTCAGAACAAAACCTCGTATCCCCGTTTTTGTTGTTTTTGGACCTAATTAAGAAATATGCCTGTTTTCGTTTTACATTGCGTGCAACTTTCATGATGAATGAAACCAAACAATATGACCCCAAATGACTTGGAACTTCCATTAAAAGCAAAGTACCGTTTTTTTGGTTTTTTTTTTTCCTTCTCCTGCAAAGTTCTCATTTTGGAGATACGTGGTTTTGTTTTGACAGCAGCGATATTTCCACTGTACCATATGAGGAGCCTCATTCAAAACAGGTAGGAAACTCCATTTTATGGCTACTGTGAAAAAGCCTGTGTAAAAACAGTCAGCTTGGTTTTCAGTATTCGACGGAGGCATCAAGAATCGAGCTGACCAATCAGAGCTCAGTTGCGCTCCTCGACTCTGACTTTCATGGTTCTGTTTTAAGACAATAGGTTACGAGAAGGTGCAGGTATGACAGGTGACCTAGACAGCTGGACCTTAAACCACTGTCAGACCTTTGAGAATGCATTTACATTGTTTGCACCGTAGAACGGTGAACGAAGAATACACCTACCCGCACAGTACCTTTCTTTACAGTGTGACAGTGTGGAAGAGCATAAAAGCGTGTATGACAAGATGTGTATACATTATATGAGAGGTTAATACATACATCAGCGGCCTGTTTCTCAAAGAGGCGACACACATTATCCCCTTAAGATCTCAGGTTTATTACATTCGGTATTGAACGCAATGCAAACTGACTGAGTTATTTTTATTTTACAGGAGCCGGAGTTGAAAGACCTGCTAATGGAAGGGGTTAATAAATGTGCCACATTTAGCACAGGTGGGCAGCAACTAGTTACATTTACTCTGTTCCTTGTACTTCAGTTCAGCTTGGAGCGTTTGCACCTTCCTAAGCATTTTCCCATAATAACGCTTTCACTACTGCTCAAGCACATTAGCCAGGAATGGGGTTCCACTCTCGTTATAAACCTTCAGTTGGGCTAATAATTAGCTACTGATTTTTTGGATGTAATTTCAGTATCTTAGTGACAGCATCTATGTTGCTTTGTGCCTGGTCCCACCTCTCAATTTGAGGCTTTTACATTTCATTTTAGGCCGAAAAGACCCGACAACACGATGGATGCACCTGTGCGGTTCTATAAGTTAACCTACTCAGAAATGGAGTTGCCATTTGAGCTAGAAAGAGTATTGAACTGGCCGTCTTTGTAGTTGAGCACGGCTGCCCTACCCAGCTCAGATCCCTCGTCTTTACTTGGCGTCCCCGAGACCCAGTAAGCCATGTTATTAGAACGATGCACATTTAGCATTATGGGGAAGCATCTCAGCAACGTAAGCGGCATATATGGGTCGCACTACTAAAACAGATACCCCGACAACAAGCACAGCAAAGCAGAGCTCACCTCGCAGAAGTGGGTCCTGAGCTGAAGACGCTAACAGTGGGTTTTCAGGGTGAGTCAGGCTATTAGAAACCGAGGGCAGAATTACATGCTAATAGAAGCTCCCTGTTAGTCACTGTCCCCATAGGGCAGGCTGGGGGTTGACTATATGTGTCTTTTCCCTCTCACTCTCGCTAGTTAAGATGGGCGGTGAGGCAAGAAATGGGAGTGACATCTCTTCCTGGTCCAAAGTGAAGTGACAGGCTAGCATTAGCCAGTGCCATATTGGCTGGGTGATTGGGGTGCCATTTGTGCCCCACTCATATTGCATTTACAAACATGCATGTAAAGTAAAAGTAGGGAGCATTTTAGCACGGATAAAAAGTCCTTCACGGCAGCCCATGTGCATGCTGAGACGGAGGTAATAACACCTCTCTACAGCCCACGGTAACTAATGCATTCAGTCATTTAACCCTATTTAATATCTTGGATCTATTATAGTTTATGAAAAAGGATATACTGTAGTCCTTCAATCCTGTTACCTGAGCGCATTTACCTATGTAAAAATATAGGAAAATATCCATAAATTCATCGGGAATTTGCCTCACCTTCATGAAGACTTTATTTTCGGTGGTATTGTGATATTAATCTGATTATGTTGCTCTGAAAGTTCAACATTGGCACCCAAATTATAGATGTAAAGTAACAGTTTATATAAAAACACACTTATACATTTAGTTAAACGCATGGAGGTAAGCATGTTAGCATGCTAGCCTAGCATGGATGCTAATTAACCACACTTTGTGTAACTGCACATGCTAAGCCAACACTATTTGATATCTTGGATCTAGTCGTCTATTATAGTTTATTAAAAAGGATACATTGTAGTCCTTCAATCCTGTTACCTGAGCGCATTTAGGTCTGTAAAAATATCGGAAATATCCCTAAATTCAACGGGAATTTGCCTCACCTTCATGAAGACTTTATTTTCAGTGGTATTGTGATATTAATCTGATTATGCTGCTCTGAAAGTTCAACATTGGCAAATTATAGATGAAAAGTTATGATTCATATAAAACACACATTAAAACATTTAGTTATACACAAATGGATGCTAGCGTGCTAGCCTAGCATGCATGCTAATTTACCACACTTTGTGTAATTGCACATGCTAAGCCAAAACACTCAACCCCTCACACATTATTACTTTCATCATTGTTGCCCATCTACACCGCTGTCAGCCAGTCAACCTAGGAACTTATGTTGGTATCCATTGATTTACGTGCATGTGTTCTTGTGGTCACTGTTTTAGGAGCTGTAAGGGGGTAACAGCACCCCAGTCGTGGAACCACAAGGCTGGTGGGCTCCTACTCTACACGGCTTGGCTTTACAGCAGTGCGGCTCTGAACAAGTGAGGAAAGCAAGAAGAGCGATTGAGAGAGGTGGGCTGATACTCACTGTGTGAAGGCCCATCGGTATGAGCTGGCTGGATCGTGACAGAGGTGTGGTGTGTGTGTGTGTGCGTGTGTGTGCGTGCGTGTGTGTGTGTGCGTGTGTGTGTGTGTGTGTGTGTGTGTGTGTGTGTGTGTGTGTAAATCCCCCAAACTGTCTCTGTTGTCAGTGAGCTGGCCAAGCTCACACCCACGACACCCTTCTACAGCCTCCTTTCCGTCCATAATCGCTGCACTGCTTACTCACACATGTACGCATTCGCTTGGGTTGATGTTCATGCTGCCAAGCGTAAAACATTTGTTCTCATTGTGCGGCCTAATAACAAACAATAACAATTATACCATCTCATAATTCACTAGGACCCATCACGTTCCTTTTCCCCTCACAGAGCTTTAAAACTGGTCTCACTTTATTCAGGCGTCAGCAGCAGGCTGGGAACGCTCTCTGAGTGCACTTAAGTCCTCAAAGTTACAGCAACCAGCCATAGTAATCAGACTGCCCAGCTGAAACCCAAATAGGTTATTAATGAGATTATTGATTATTAAATAAAAGCTCCATTAATTCGCAGTCCTGCAGTTGCATTTACTCCATATATGAGAAAGGTGATCTAACAAAGTCTGAAGTGATCTCATATGTTCTTCTTTGGTTTGTCTCACAAGCTACGTTTTTGAACCGACTCATGAATAGCGTCAGTCAATAATGAGTGCTCAGAACCTGGACTATGCTCTGAATGAGCTTGCACAGGAGAAGTAAAGCAATAAAGGAAGCATCTTTTATACAGTGATAGAACCCGCAACAGCTCACGGAAAGCTCAGATTCCACAGGCTGACAAGTTCTGGGAATGTTCCCTGCTAGCTGGGAGAGCTCACCAGATGATGCACTCTTTAAAGTCGCCGCGACGGACAGAACTGTATTGTTAGTAGTAGTGCACTTTGCATCCAGAAGGAGGTGTGGGATTGCAGTGCTATTGGGAAGGAAGATAAAGGTTACCAGGAACAATAAATGATGATAAATTTAGTCTGATATGATCAATATTTATTGAGCTACACATACAGAGGTCTGTCTCTCAGTATGGTGTCGGGCCGCCATGTTTGCTAACCCATCATGCCAGACGTCTCGGCATGGAGTTGTAGAGGTTCCTAATGGTGTCCTGTGATAATCCATCCCATGCAGCTTGAATATCCTCACACAGTTCCTGCAGATTGTGCAGTAGGGGTGGAGGTGGAGTGACACCATGTCTTCTGGACGTGTGACAACAAACCGTTCATCTTGGCCCTGACCACGGTGCCTCCACACACGGATTTGTTGGTCATCTCCACCTAGACAAAAGTGGGACTCGTCGCTTACATGGCTGCCATTCTGGGTCACAGTCTGGCACGACACCATTGCAGTCTTTGGTGATGGTGACGTGGTGTTAAGGACAGTCTTCGTAACGGTCTGTGTGCATGTAGTCCTGCGTGGTGCAGCCGTCTGCCAGTGGAACATCACTGCTCGCTGAACGTCCAGAGATGTGGCTGCTGGGTCAGTCAGGTACAGAGATAAGGCCCGTCCTTGATTACGCCACATGCACGGCTGAGTGTGAAACTTGAATCATTGGCATGTCTCACAATGGCAAACCTACCCATTAAGTTTGATTCCTGACGGTTGATTCCTTCTGGGTGCAGCTATTTGTGCTATTATTCTTTTGATGATGAGTGTAAGTTACATAGCACCTACAGAGAGCACACCCATGGCACGGAAATATAGTATGCATGTAGCAGAAGGGAAAGTCCTGTATGGAATTTGCCCAGGGGTGTTATAACTTTTTCCTAATGACTGTATAATACACCTGAGACAAAGCACAACTTCCATAATACAACAACAAACTAAATAATACTACAAAGCAAATCATGATAAAGGGGTCCCATTCAAGGTGCAGGGGCCCTGAGCTGTCTGGAACCCCTTAATTACCCCCACCCCCGAATGTCTCAAAATCCGAATTCTTGGATTCCCTGAAAATGGACTCTAAACTAACTAGAGATGCAGAACTGCTCTGCCTCAGGGCGGCGCTGTAGCAAATTGGTTACCACTTGGTCCTTCATTCCCAACAGGCAATTGTAACTCTCCTCGGAATGCCTCTGGAAAAGCTGTACTATAGGCCATAGCATGTTTGTATCTGAAACCTTTTCTGGTTTCCCAAATAACCGTTGCAAAGAATGAATTATCACTCATTTCTCAAACTGAAGATGGTACGGAGAGATGATGAGTAAGAGCTCAGGTAAGGTGCGGAAGACCTACCAAACTAGACAAGAGCACTTCCAGAAGAAGAACCGCTAAATCAAACGGTGGAGTTGCCAACATGGGGCCCACCGCATACCACTAGGGTATTTCGTTCACTGATCCCAGTAGTGCATGCGAGCACCGTATAGGCCGACTCCTGCAGGTTATCTACATATGTTACATTCATGAACACATCTGGTTAGACTCTCTGCAGCGTTGGGTTACGTTTAGGATCCAGATCAAGAGGGAGGTTAGGTACACTTAGGGTGAATTTCATTTATATACGTGTGTACATGTAGTCGACTTAATCTACACGCCATCTTCAGAGGCCTATCTAAAGTGCTACCAGAGCTGCAGACCACACTGTGAATGTGTGAGACATGGGAAGAAGCTGATGGCATTTATCATAAATTTCATGATGTGATCTAAGAAGAGTGTATTTTGGTCAGGGGGTGAAAAACAGGCGGAAAGTAAGAACAGCAGAAAAGACTTTCCTATGCTGAGTCAGAGCGCGCTGCTCTGAGATCAGCTGTAACCTTACTGCCTTTTCCCCCGCTTAATGAAGAGGTGCCTGCCAAACACAGAAACCCTGACCCGAGATCAGAACTCCCACCCTCAACAGCTTCTCTTATCGGACATCTCATCTGAGTCGATGGGAACATGATTTGTTTGTTCTCACTTTGCAGACTCCCACATTCGCTCTCTGTAGTTTCTCTCTCTTGCGCTGAAGGAGGGGTTTTTACTCGCTCACTTTCCTTTCTGGGCCGGGGCCGCTCGTAGGTGATGAAGAAGATACTGAGGTGTTGGTTTTCTTCGTCTGCTATTGGCTTTTCTCTCCGAGCAAGCTTCCTGCTGGTCCTGTTTGGTCTTCTTTTCCTCTGCCCTGCTTGTTTGGGTCTCGTCAGGTTTTTGGTGGCCCAGTCCAAAGTGCAGGTACTTACTCTCCTCCACCTCTCTCCTCCACCTCTTTCTCTGTGAGGACTTTGGCTAAATCTCAGACTCGTCGTCTCATGGACTATCATTAAACGTCCCTCAGCGGGTAACAAATTGGCCGGGCCGTAGCCAGGCCGATATCATCTCAAGACAGCATTGTTCGTGATCAGCTATGTGTGAAGTGCCGTGCGCTGAGTAGTGTGTGATCTTGTGTGTGCGTGTGTGTGTGTCTCTCTGTATCTGTGTGTGTGTGTGTGTGTGTGTGTGTGTGTGTATGTGATGGTGTGTATATGTCAATTTGTTTTCATATATTTTCAGGACAGAAATAATCTGACAATATAGTAACGAGTGCATGTTTAATTTGTTTTCATCTCAAACATTACAACCATTTATTTTGGTTTCCTGAGATTACGATTAGGATTATGTTTTAGATTAAGCCTAAAATAACATACCTATAGGAAATAATATGCATATATGTGCTTTCACACTTTTGCCAACTTTTGTATCTTAATTTAAGATTTTTTTATTATCCCCTACCTTTAGAAATGTGCTGAAACACCCATTACAATAAACACTGACCATTAGAATAAATTCTCTCTATATATTAGTTTACAGTGAAAATTATGTGTTTCTTCTATAAAGAGTTTGTATAGATTGTAGTTTCATTCCAGTGACTATCTATATAATACTACTAAAATACTACTATGACATAGAGGTAATTACATATGTATAACAGTGGTTGGACGTATTATTTTTACTTTAAAGCATTTTCTTATTCTGACTGTTCAAAAAACATTTTTTGTTACTTTTTTGTTTTCTGCTTGATTTTAACTGAAAATTAAAAAAAAATTAAATGTTCCAAAATCACCTCAAATAAAATCTCTCTACATGAACTTACATTAAAAGTAAAGAATGTTTTTGCCATTTTGGAGACATTTAATGCAAGTTAATGTAAACAGGCCTTATTAGAAGCAATTTTGAACATACATGTGTGTGAGACATATTATTATAACATATGCTTACATATTACTGTTTTACTGTCGGACGAAACCAGATATCTCGAAAACATTAATTTGTAGTGGACATTATTGTGAAAAGTTTTTTGGGTTTTTTTCCCATGTAGTTTTGGGTCATTTCTGTAGATCCA
>JAVGWN010003042.1:0-10607 GCA_034552555.1 Semaprochilodus insignis | reverse complement strand
GTCCTATATGGTCAGTGGAGCTGATACAGTGGACAGATATGAGTGTAGATACATGGAGGTGGTTTTATTATTCTGATATGACCGTATATATTGACCGGATCTTAGATCACTTCACCCGCCAAGATGCCATTTTACGGAGCGTAGCAATAACTGTGTCAATCTAATATATTTTATTCATGTGGAAATTATATACACTCACATATGTTGGCCTCCCCGATCGTGTAGGTTTTGCCGGAGCCCGTCTGACCATACGCAAACACAGTGGCATTAAAACCCTGGAAGAAGGCCTCGATCAGGGGCTGGACGCATCCTGCATACACCTCCTCCTGAACAGAGCTCTCTTCAAAGACGAAGTCAAAGTGGAAGTGGCGATCGTGGCCGAGAGTAACCCTCCTGTCCTCGGGGAGGGTGGTGATGCAGCTCTCATGACTGTGCAGGACCTCTTTAGGGAGCAGGGGACGCACTCGCACCGCCACCTGCACGGCCGTGTCCTCTGTTTTACCCTGGCTGGCCACTTTTGGAGACATGGCAAAGCCGACTACAAGTCCTCAAGACCTCTGAAGACCCGTGTCATGGCTGTGGTCATACTGAAGATCAGCTATCCACAAGAAAGAAGGAAAGACAGTTAGGTCCAAAACATACAGAACCATAACAGCACATATCCAAATCAATCTGATTATGATTCCTAAGGACACGATAAGACTCCAGTAATCCCAGATGGGAAATTTGGGTGTTAATAGCAGCATGGCATACAACTAAGGACATTATGAGCAGTTGGTGGTTATATGTCTATATAACACAGACCATGTACTTGAGTTAAAGTAGAGTCCCCAAGGTAAAATCCTCCTCCAGTGTCAGTTCCTCCCTTTAGACCTCCACTGGAGTAACAGTACTATAAAGTATGTACCTTCAAATGTACTTAAGTATGGAGAGTAACAGGAGCATGATTTATTATGGCTCTAATGTCCGATTATCATTTCTGGAGCAAGACTCCTAATCAGCTCAGTGTAGGGGAAGAGACTCGAGTGTCTCTCAGTCCACCAGTCTTTAATAGAAGATCATTCATTAGTCTGACACTGACGTCTATTACAATCACCATCAGCACAGAACACTGAAGGAGAACAGGTTCCATTAGCTAGAACCAAGCTCAGGTCAAAACAAGGTCAAAACAAGCTCAAAACAAAGTGACCGCTGTACCCTGATTGGTGGGCTCGCTTCACACGTCTCTCGTCTGGATGTTACCTTTATATGCCCACATGAGCCAAAAGGAAGGTCAGATTTGGCCAGTACAGTAATCAGTTACACTGACTGAGTTACTGTCCAACACTGGATTACACATACAGTGGCACACAAGAGTCTGGGCACTGTTACCGTGAATAACTATCCAAGCTGAATATGAGATGGTCTCCAAAAGGCATGAAGTTAAAAAAGAATCACTCTTTTTAACGTTTTAGACATGATAAGTAGGGAAATTATTGGCTGAAACCGGCAAAAAATAAATAAAATAAAATGAGTGAAAAGACATATAACCCCAGAAAGGCTTAACACATACAGTAGTGCTATACCTGATGTATGTAGCACGTGGGGAAAAGAAAAAGGGCCTCTCTTTCACTGTCTGTGGCGGTGTGTCCACATAAGACTTGAGATAAGACATAAGAGATTGTATCCAGGGCATCCTGTATATCGTCGCTGTCCAAAGAAAAACAGGTATCTCCAAAAAAGTAACTTTACAGGAGAGGCCAAAAACCTAATGTAATCTAATGTAAGTCAATGGAAACAGACTTTTTTCCAAGCAGGTTTGGCCCATTTTTGTTGGTCCATTCATCATGAAATTTGCACACGGTGTAAACAGCAGCTGTTGTGTTCAAATGATGCATAAAAGTCAAAATCGACAAAAATGGAGATACACGTTTTCCATTGGACAGCGAAGATATACAGATAACCACTGGACCCAAAGAGCTCATACTGGGTTTACATCCAACGAATTACAAAAATCAGACAAAGACAATTTTTAGAAATTTTGGGAAAAATTTAGAAATTGGTTTATTATCTTGGAAAAGAACAAATGTGCCAGGTATAGATAAACGGTTAGGTGAATTATCTACACTTTTGCCCCCTAAAAATAAAATTATTCATGCCATCAAAGGTAAATATTCATCCTTTTATAATATTTGGGGTTCATTCACTGACTTTCTAGAACACAGATTTAACTCATGTGCTGCAAGAACCTGAGACCATATAAGTAACCCTCTGCAAAGTTTCAAATCTTTAAAAACCCCATTTGTTTTCCCACCCGATGCACAGAAGTGATGCAAGTAAACAATGGTTTGATAACCACAATACCCATATATGATCTTCAACGTTTTTCTCCCTGTCCCTTTATTTGCATTATGTTTATAAACAGTGTTGTTGTAAGCATTAAAATTTGTTAAAACCAATAAAGACAATATGGGCAAAAAATAAATAAATAAATGAAAAGACGGAAAAATTTATCCCAATCAGTGACGTTTTTAATGACGCGGTTAGCTTTTTCTAGTTTCTGGATGTAGACGGGAACCGGGAATTCAGTTTCAAGCATTCGAGCCAAACGGAGCTCCAGACAGTGTAAAGACCAGAACAGAGCCGTTACAGCGAAGCAGACAGACAGCAGCTTCACAGCACGCATGCTCGCTCACTCACTCACTCACTCACTCACTCACACACTCTTTCACTCACACACTCACACACTCACACACTCACTCACTCACACACTCACACACTCACACACTCACACACTCACTCTCTCTCTCTCTCTCTCTCTCTCTCTCTCTCTCTCTCTCCATTGCACGCACGCCTTTCCTCCGCAGCCAGCGTGGAGTGAGGTGCTCTGTGTGAACGCTGCAAGTCTGCTGGGATGGGTTTAAGTCATATTGTGCTGTGTTGGTGTGTCTGCTGGGTTGACGGCACGTGGGTGGACCACTCCCGGTAGCAAGTTGTGGGCCACATACGCGCCACATTAGGGCCATGCCTCAGCAGGTGTAGGCTACTCTGCTGTATCTGTGCCAGAAGTGGACCAGATCTGTTTTGGGATAGGTGGGCCAAATGCTTGTTGTGAACATGCGGGCCACCTTTGGCTCACAGCAGATTGCTAGTGCCGATAGAGGGCCAGCAGTGCCATGTCTCTGTCAGATGTGGTATGCTTGCTATTTGGGATTTAGCCTATTAAATTTATGCAGTGGTGAAAACGTGGCAAAATTAATGAAACACTATGATCGGTAAAAAGCGATCGGTTTGTTTGGTTTCGGCTTCGGCCAAATATCTTCATTTCGGTGTATCCCTAATGATTAGAGTAGTATTCCTATTTTGTAGAATTTCAAAGTCTGAGCACACCAAGAAATTTGAGCTCTCAGATAACTTTCACCATGACCTTCATTAGCTCATCAGCCCTGCATGTGGCTTGTTCACAGCCATCATTAGTAAAGACCAGGTGAAGCAGATTTCACAGCTGTATAAACGCTCTGACGCCCCAAACCTTGTCCCACCAATCAGCAGCCATGGGCTCCTCCAAGCAGCTGCCCAGCACTCTGAGCACTACGATAACTGATGCCTCCAATGCAGGAGAAGCTATAAGAAGAGGATGAGAAGAGCGTTCCCAGACAGCCGGTTCCTCAGTTCCTAAACTCAATAATAAATGGCAGTTAACAGGAACAGCTGAGGTCCATCTGAGGTCTGGAAGACCAAGGAAACCTTCCTAGAGATCTGCTGGCAGCATCTCTAGAAAGAGGCAAATCAACGTTTGGCTGCAGAAGACCTTCAGGAAGAAGGTGGAGTGGTGGTGTTGGAGGAGTCACCACCATAGCAACACCTTTCCTGCATCCGCACCACAAAATTCAGCTTCGGAAGCTTCCAAAGATTGATGGACCGACGGAAATGGCCCAGAATCGCTTGGAAAGACGTCTGGTTCCATTGACTTACATTAAAATGAAATCAGGTTTTTGTGAGACATGCTAATAGCATTTCCCCCCAGAGTTGTAACACTCATTAACCACAGTGGACACCTTAAACTCTGAACTTGAACTCAATCTCTCTGTATTACAGAAACTCCTCTGTGACCTAACACTTATTTGCACAGCTGTACAGATGTTCAGTTTTAAAGGCGTCTATATTAGTCTGCAAATAACAGTTTTGTAATACTGTATTTGTATACTCAGGCTTGCATATGTATAGAACATCAATATATGTATATCTTTATTATATTTAGTGTATTTTATTATACTTATCTCATAATCAAATACCTGTTAACAGTCTGTGTGCTCGTCTGGTCTGGTCTGTTCAGTGTGCTACATGTCATGTGTGTAAGTCTCACCAAGACTGACTCCTTAAATAAAGAGACTGTGGTTCTGATTTTGCAGTTTACAATGCATGCAAGACATGCACACTCGAATTATGTGCAAATGAAACCAGACTACGGTGTAATAAGATGGTATTGTGTGATCTGGAGCTTTAACTAAACTATTGAGAGTAAGTCAGTCAGGTTTGCAAGGCAGCTCGCTAACTAGCCACTTCTGCTAACTGTGCTTATACTGCTGCAGCGTTAGCTAAGCTAAGTTCTCCGTTTACCTGAGAGCTGCTCCTGCACCGAATCCACGGATTCTTTAGCTGTTAAAGAGTTTTGTCGACATTTGATATACAGATATAACTTTGTTAGCTTGAATGCTAACACTAGCTAGCCAAAACCCGCTGGAGAAGAAAACAACAAAAAGTTTTAGCTCATCTTTGTTTTAGCGTTTAACTTTACCTCACGAAACGCTCGATTTATAGGAACTGTAAGGCCTAATTAACTAGTTTTATAAACCCCAACCGCAAACACTTCCATTATTCCCGTCATATTTATTTAATATACATAAACTTCCCAACTTACTGCTGTTCATCGTCTCCATCTTCTACTTCCCGCCCGTATTCCGTCATCTCCCACCTCCTGCGCTGCGATTGGCGGACGCCTGGTGAGTGTGCTGGACAAACCAATCACATCGCGGAAGGAGAGTCACTATTAGCCAATCGCAGTTCAACGGAGGCGGGATATGTCCCAATACGGGTGGGGGTAACAAAAAACAGATAACGGACGCGATTCCTGAGATTTTCGCCCAGCCGACGTGACGTCATGTGGTCGGCTTCCCAAACGCCTGTGTTAAATACAGCTGCACGCGACTGCGTGGTTCTATAACTTAAGGCTTCCGTCGTTTTGGGAAACAAAACATTTCATAACAGCTCAAAGTGTGTTTTAAATCTGCAGGATTATATAAGGTGACATAAACAAAGCTCCTAGAGCACGGCACTCCCATACGTCACTGTGAAAGGGTTAAAAGCAGAAAATCTTACAGGCCCTGATTTCTTTCTTTCTTTATATATATTCATAAATATGAATTAATAAATCATATGAGCTTCTAAATTTATAAATCCTCGCCATCATTAATTATTAATGATTTATTTTGTATATTATATATTATTTCGTGTGTATGTCTTTTTTTATTTTATTAATTTGTCATATTGTATGGTTTCAGACTCTCATCACTTGAAGCTGTTAAGTGTAAGCCTGTGAGTCTTTAAGATCACCAACAACATCCATTTAGATGGGTGTTTCTATACTTCTGACTGGTAGTGTACGTTCACTGGTGGTGTAGATAGCAAATAAAATGGCTATGGTGCCCTTGAGCAAGGCACCTAACCTCCAACTGCTCCACGACCGGCGTGGATAGGGCTGTCCACCGCTCTGGGCTTGTATGTTCACTCCCCCTAGTATGTGTGTTCACTTGGGTGTGTTTCAACGCACGGCTGGGTTCATGTGGAGCTCCGATTTCTCTGTGTGTTCTCAAACAAATTATGGCTTGGGATTCTGTATCGATTCTCAAGAACACAGTATTGATTATTAATTAATAGTTTAATGTAATGATTGGTGGCAGACAGGGGTTCATTTAGTGTTGTGATTGAACCTCCGACCACTAGATGGCAGTGTTGTTATCTGTCTTCAGCCATTAGACTCTTCCATTCCAGGTGATATGCTAACGTTAGCAATAGCAGACCTCTGAAAATGGTGGTGTGTTTTCTGTACTATGAGTACTATAGAGTTTTTCTAAAATTAGGTTCTACCCTGAACATACGTGTATGGTTCCACCCCTAATTGGCTGCACAGGTTATTAGGCCCCCTCTACCCCATCCATGACTGGAACGAACCACCAGAGGACCACCACTGGTCAGTTATCACGTGGGTGGTCCACCGAGTCAACAGTGAGACTGACTCCATAGTGTACTGCTGACCAGATACGTCACACCGTACCATCTCAGTATCACTACTGTGTTGAGAAAGGTCCTCCACCCACATAACAGCGATGGTGGTCTCTCTCCACTGATGGATGTGGTAGAGGGGGGCTACAGTCGGTAAACCTGCCAAGTGCACCTACATGTAAGGTGGCAACTCAGTATATAATTTTAGTGTAAAATGAACATTATGCTAAGAACTATCCAGAACGTTACTCCTCCATTAATGTTACCTCAGCTGCTAGTGTTAGCAAGTGCTAAACTCCAAGAACTATCTAGAACATTTCATCTTCATTAATATGCCACTTCAGCTGTTAGCATTAGTTAGTGCTTAACGGCAATAATTATCTAGAACATTACATCTCCATTAATATATAACCTCCGCCATATTAGCTAGTTCTAAACTCCTAGAACCAACTAGAACCTTGTTTTCATTAATATATCCCCTCAGCTCTTAGTATTAGCTAGTGCTAAACATCAAGGACTGCTTAGAACTTCGTTAATATATTACCCCAGCTGTTAGCATTAGCTAGTGCAAAATGCTGAGAATTATCTAGAACAGTGCTCTCACACATACTTATATATGCATATAGATATACTTATATTATGTGTATATATTTATTACTACTGCACTTTATGTAAATAATACTGTATTTGCACTTCTGGTTAGATGCTAACTGCATTTCATTGGCTCTGTACCTGTACTCTACACAATGACAATAAAGTTGAATCTAATCTAATCTAATCTAACATCACCTCTCCAGTAATACATCTCCGTTAATATATTAATACATCTCCAGTATTACATCTCCATTAATATAGCTAGTGCTAAAAGGCAATAACTATCTAGAGCTTATGCTTTAATATATTTCCTCGGCTGTTATTGTTAGCTAGTGATAAATGCCAAGCACTATCTAGAACATCACATCTCCAGTAATACATCTCCATTAATATATTAATACATCTCCAGTATTACATCTCCATTAATATAGCTAGTGCTAAAAGCCAATAACTGTCTAGAACTTTACTTCTCCTTTAATATATTACCTTGGCTGTTAGCCTTAGCTAGTGCTAAACGGCCAAAGAAACACAGAACCGAATTACGGTTTAAATACTTACTTTTCCCTCCGCAGCTTAGCCACAGACAGGAAGTACTGATCCCTCCTTTCAGAAAAGGTTTGTTGCCCGTACTGCGGTGTTCTGACCCTGGTCGGAAAAGCACTCAAGGCAGAACACCGGCTTGTTGTTTGTCCGTTTCCTGTTCAAGTTTCCTGGTTCAGCCTTGAATGGTGCAGCAGTTAACAGCAGCTGCCTGAGGCCCAATTCACACATGTTACCTGTGTGTGGTGTGAGCGATGTGGAATCGGCATTCAGCAGAGCATCAGACACTCACTGCTGTAACACACTAATGGACCCATATCTGTCTGTATATTCAATGTGACTCCATTTATTGTGCAATATTTGCTGTTGCACCTCATCACCTGTATATCACCAGTATACCACCTGCGTATTACCTGTGTACCACCTGTATACATCTTGAACTGACTACCAACATTGTGCTCTGACTGCCTGTACCATCAGTATTTATGTAGCAGGTAGAAGAGAACAGTAACTGTGCAATATATATCTGTGCAATTACACATGTAAAATTGTTCATTTCTATAGTTTATTTTACTTTTTGCCTAATAATAGAGATTTATTTATTTTTACAATTTCTCATATGTTGTATATTGTCTACCTCTGTGTCTGTTTACACTATATTCTGCTGTAACGATGCAAATTTCCCCATGTGGGATAATAAAAGGCTCTTATCTTAATATTATCAGGTCAGTTTTGACACGGCCTTGTGAGCGGAGCGGAGTGTCTCAGACGCCACGCTGAAGCAGCACAGTAATTTAGAGAGTAGTCCAGGAGCTTATATTTTCGGTGCACTGCACATTTCACAGAAAAGTACATAATAATAAGCCATAAAAATCAACAAAGAGTAACAGGAAATTAAACAGAAACGTTAAATTTCTTTGAATTCATATAACGAACTGATTCTCCTTTATGAATACGATTTCAACTGAGTAGATTTGACCGTTATATCTGGATAATGGAAATCTGTAGGACCTTCCTGCTGCACCGTGTAAAGGCCGGCACGTGTACCCTGTATCAGTCACACAGTCCCATGCAGAGGTAGCATGTGTAAATCGGGCCTGAGTCGTTAGAATGTAACTGCTGCACCATTTAAGGTGGAACAGGAAAGCTTGCTGGAGAATAAGAAGGTGAGTTCAGCCTGGTGTGGTCCGAACACACATCAGCACTGCAATAACCTTTATCCACTCCTAGCTTCCACATAACGCAAGCGGCTCCGGGTGCTGCGCCCCTTTCTGAAGGTAGCTCTGAAGCCATGGGCGGAGCCACTCAGGCAAGGGTGGTATTATTCAAATGAGCCCCCAGCTGATGTAAGAAGGGGAGCTAAATCTGAGCAGCATGTTGAATCTCATGTTTTGACCGGGTCTTCCTATTTCACAGCTGGTAGCAGCTCCACAGCTGTTTATCTGATGGGGGGGCAGCTCTGGTGGTCTACCAGATGTTGCGGGTGGTTGTTAGGACCTCATGTTTTGACTGGGTCTTCCTATTTCACAGCTGGTAGCAGCTCCACTGATGTCTGCTGTTTATCTGATGGGGGGACAGCTCTGGTGGTCTACCAGGTGTTGCGGGTGGTTGTTAGGAGCCCCATTTGTTCAACTCCTTCATTATGCGATGCAAGTGGGTTCTCTTAATTGTCTTATCTCTCCTGATACACCTCGCTGTATACTTGGAAAGGGGCTCAGATAAATAAAGGGCGGTCTCGGACGTCGGCCCATACTACGTATATGCTTTGATGTGCATTTGATGCTGTATTTCATTTCTCCTGTATCCTGTGTGCATTGAATCCATCTCCCGCAGCCCATTACATCTAATGTCATTTATGCCGTAGCCTACTCACGACATGGAGTGCCAACGGTAAGGATTCTCAAGTCTCCCCAAGGCCGCGCCCGTCTCTCTTTGTACACCATGCCACTCGTAGGGGTAGCCATGGCTACGTGCCACATGAATATGAGTTATATCCCCTCTTGTCCTCTCCTCGCCATCATAGCCAGTAAATTGCCATAAGAAAATAAATTGCTTTTATAACAATACCATGCCGTTTAATTTGGGGGCGGCCGATCTTGGGGCTGATGGGTGCGGACCGATATTGCACCTATCCATCCTGTCCTGCGTTTCACAGCCATAGGAGGGATATTTATTCCCCTTATTTAAACACACGCCGAGCGTTTAGCGTGAAGGCTGCTAAAGGAATACATGATTCATTCAGATGTGCGTGCAGTCGCTGCTGATTCGACGGCTGAAGAATGAAACCAAAGCTTTAGTGAAACGTTTTTATTTCACAGCTCGATTAGAAAAACCAGAACAGCACACAACATAAGAAGCAATAACCGCTAAAAGAAGGAAGCATCATTTAGGATACCAGCAGACGTGGATCGATCACAGCCTCTTTTCAGCATCGACGCAGTAAACGTCTCACTCCTTCACTGAGCCGCTGTTCCTCTGCCAAATACCAATAAATCAACATGTATGTTTGTTATGATCAAGATCAATACGGCTAAAGGAAGACAGAAACGGCCGCCGGTGTGCGTGTCCTGCTCGCTGAGGTAGACTATGACTTGTTGTCACAGTTGATGTATTTACAACAACAAAATCACTAGTCTTCCACAACGTCCAGGACCAACCCAGAGTCCACTGGGTGGGTGTTTCTACCATTGCGTCCTGTGAAAATGAGCTCAAGATAAGACAATTTCAACATTACCCACCAAAAATGATGCAAATTCTTCTTTTTTAATTTCTATTTTAGTCATTTTCAGTCATGTTGTGCATGAACAGCAGAACTTACAGATGCTTAAGTAGTATTTTGGTGTGAAACAACAATTCTGATGTGTATAGATGTGTATAGCGTTGCTGTCGGATGAAAACTACGCACCACAATAGTGACTTTTCAGTAGAAGGGAAGAAACATTCTTATTGTATAGTCGAAGTTACAGCTAAAATATTTTTTAAACCATTTCTACTGTTCAGAGTAAAATTTTAACATAATGTAAAGGGAAGCGGATGTTTACAAATTCAAAATTGAAAAAAAAAAAAAAAACAAAACAAAAATATGATTGATGATGATAAATATCGAATAATATACCTTAAAAAAAACAACTTTTTAACCTGTAATGTAAATCAAATGTGTAGCCAAAATCTTTTCTATGAATTTTGGATCTTTTCTCTTTTTTTTTTTTTTT
>JAVGWN010003041.1:0-10607 GCA_034552555.1 Semaprochilodus insignis | reverse complement strand
TAGAACCACTTGTGTGCTCGCGGTCGGTGTCTTGCTGGATGACCCACATCCTCTTGAGATTCAGCTCACGGACAGACGTCCTGATATTTTTCCTTTAGAAAATGGCATAATTCAGAATTCATTATCAGTGACGGCAAGCCGTCCTCGGCCAGATGCAGCAAAACAGGCCCAAACCATGATACTACCACCACCGTGTTTTACAGATAGGACGAGTAGTTTATGCTGGAATGCTGTGTGTTTCTTTCTCCAGACATAACACTTCTCATTTAAACCAAAAAGATCTGTTTTGGTCACTTTCATCCACAAAACATTGTTCCAGTAGCCTTCTGGGGAGTCCATGTGATCTTTAGCAGACGGGGAGCAATGTTGTTTTTGGAGAGCAGCAACTTTGTTCTTGCAACTCCAAGTTACCCTGGGTTCCTTTGTGACCTCTCAGACTATCACAAGCCTTGCTTTAGCCGCTATCTTTGTAGGTCGACCACTCTTGGGGAGGTCTTGACTTTCCATTTATGTCTGACTGTGCATGGTGGAGAGTTCAAACTCTTTCCAGCCTGATGAGCATCAACAACTCCTCTTCTGAGCTCCTTTGTTCGTGCCATGATACACCTCCACAAACGTGTGGAAACATTGTGAAGATCAGACTTTGACTGATCCCTGTTCTTTAAATAAAGCAGGACGTCAGCTCACGCCTGATTGTCATCCCGCTGATTGAAAACACCTGGCTCTAATTTCACCTTCAAATGATCCTAAAGGTTCTTATACTTTTGCCACACAGATATGAAACGTTGGAACATTTTCCTCAATAAATTGAAGACCACATCTAATATTTGTGTCTCATTTGTTTAATTTTGTTCTTCTTATCTACCTTTAGGACTGAAAATCTGATGAGGTTTTAGATCAAATTTATGCAGAAATATAGAAAATAAAGGGTTCACAAACTTTCAAAAGCACCACTGTATATCACGATAACGACTGACGTTGTCATATTCTTGCTTGTTTAATAAGTATATTTGGAGCATGTTTTTGGGGTTTTGTTAGTGGTTGTATTTGGTTTGACCCGAAGTCTTTAAAACGGCTGGATCATAGATGTTTAATAAAGTTTTATGCAGTTCTACTGCAGATGTTCAGCTTTGGAATCAGCTGGAAATAAAAGTCACGCACACACACAGACGTGCACATACAGTATGATCTCACATATGGTAATGTACTTGCTGCACTTTTTCCGTCCTCTTCTGTAGCTTTATAGATCTGCAGGGTGTATGTTTCTCGTGTGCATGTGTTTATTGCCCGCTGACTGCTGATGTAAGCTGGAAACGCACACTCACTCGTACATGCTTACACGGTGATGTTAAACGACTCAGTGTGCTACACGGTTAGTTTAGGGCCAGAAACACAAATTTAATGTGTTAATGTGTCCTGTACCCTTTCAGACAACTTCACCGTCCTGTACCCTTTTTATATGTATATACAGCTCTGGAAAAATTTAAGAGACTGCCTCAAAATGATCAGTCTCTCTAGTTGTACAGATTCTGGGTTTGTGTTTGACCCAAATGAGCAGTTCTGTTTTATTATATACACTACTGGAAACACGTCTCCCAAATTCCAGATCAAATATTGTATTTTAGATCTGTTTATTTAGAAAATCACTAATGACCCTCCAGAAGTCTGTTTTTAGAACCATGCTCGCTGTGCATTTCACCCCAGCCACCGCTCGCCAATCTTTCTGTAGGTCACTTGAGGTCATCTTACGGTGGTTAAGTGACATTGGAATGAGGTGGCGCTCATCACGGTCAGTAGAGAGTGGGTTTCGCCCTCTGCCAGTCTGTAGCTGTGTTGTCCTGTGTGTTTGCTGCTTGACCTTGTTCTTATGAACCAGACGCTCACTGTATCTGACAATAAAGCTAGAACCGAACCTTCTGTTCCTCACTAAGAACCTGCTGTACATGTGGAGATGCTGATTTAAGAAGAAACTGGAGTGGTCTCTTATTTATTTCCAGAGCTGTATATGCAGTTACGTCAAAATATTATGACCACCTACCTAATAGTGGGAATAACCGCCCTTGGCTCAGATGACACTGGTCATGACATGGACTGTATTAGGCGACATAAGGTATCCGAAGGCACTCATACCCATTTCACCTGAAACAGAGCGCTGAGGTCCCTCAGACTTTGTGGTTGTGGGTCAGCACTGTGAACCTGGGGATCCAGTTGTTACTACAATTGTAAATGTGTTCCAATGGCTTAATGGAATATGGTGAGTTAACCGGCCAGGGAAGGACACCAGCGTCACTGTTGTGCTCCTCAAAGCAATCATTAATCACCCTTGCGCAAAAACGGTGGGGCATTATCCCGTTGATAGGTACCATTGCCATCAGGGAAGAACATCAACATGTACGGGTGCACGTGATCTGCTAGGATCTCCGAGCACCCATTGGCGTTCAGAGGTATTAGCAGTTTAAGATCATCCCCCAATGTGTTCTATCTTTATACTGTAGGTTCTTTCACAGGTTCTTATGTGTTTGGCGGGGTATACGCCACCGTCCATCCACTTTGTGCAACACATTGTTCCAATCCTCCAATGTCCAATTATGGTACTTCCGTGCATACCGGAGGCGATGTTGCCAATGAACCGCTTTACACTTTAACATTGCCGCTTTAACCAAGTGTCTGCTTCGCAGGCCCAGACATAACAGTGTTCGCTGAACGGTGATCCCTGACACTTTCCTTGGTGCTTTGTACCACTTGCCGGAGTCGACGTTCCCCTCTGGCATCAGTGGCCCATGGGGCACCAGTGCTATGCCGTTGGGAGGCACTCAATGTGCGAGAAGGTCATTCTCGGTACACCTAAACTATGATGCCTCTATAACATCCCACTAGGCTAGCGGTTTCTGTGATGCTACCACCCTTCACTCGATACGAGCAGCAGCGAGTTCTTCCTATTCCAAACCAGGGGTGGTTATAATATTCTGATATGACTTTATATATGGGGTACGTGCACCAGTGGGAGACACAGCGTTAGAGAAAAGGTGTGTGTGTGTGTATATATGCATCAATCAGGCCCTTAAGTGTTCAGCTGTTTTGTGTCAGTGTTTATAAAATTTATGTATGGTGTGTGTGTGTTTGGGGGGGGGGGTATGTGTGCGGATGTGTATGTATGCTCTAGCATAGCCAGTAAGGCTAGCATACAGATTGACTGTGTCGAAACTGATGCCTTTTAGCTTAAGCTTACTTTGAATGTCAGCATACATTCACTAGATTAGCCAAATGATGCTTGCAGCAGAACATAATCAGAGCTGGCATGTTTATTGTTTTAAAGTGTAAAAATAAATGAGACAACTAAAGAACCCTGTAGCTGTTGAGCTAAGACTAGTTGTAATTAGGTTTTGAAAACATGCTTTTTTTATCCTGTAATAATTATTAAAAATAAAATGGATGTGATGAGTTTTTTGAGAGTTGAAATGGAGTGAAAGTAAATTATTCTGATTTAATTATATTAAAAATATTGACAAAGGTTCATGTCCACATGAACAAGCTTGATCATAACGAAACACTGCAAGTTATTTGATTAGCTGCTGTGACACACAACAAAACAGACTTAATATAGAACAGCATTAAAGTTACACTGACCATTTCACAGTGGCTAATCAAATAACTTGCAGTGTCAGAAGCAAGCTCCTTAGTGTACAGTCGCTAGTTAATAACACTAGTAATGAATGTACCTGTTGGTTTGTGAGTAAACATGAATCTGTTCTCAAACCTCTCTTTCCTCCACTGTTGGTGCTTCTCTTCCCCGATGCCATTAGTCTTGGCACTCAGGATTGAGGGAAGTGTGAGTCAGTGAACGATACATCTGCACTGTCTTCCAATAGCAGCTAAATGCAGGATCCTCAGCACGCAGTATTTTATACAAGTGTGTGATCGGGACATTACTGCCAAGAGGGTACTTTACTGCGAATATCAGGAAGCGTGTTAATATACATACGCATGAACTTGTTGACATAAATACAAACGCACATATACACTCACATGCTTGCTCATTCAAACACATGCCTACACACAAACTGGCTGGTCTTTTAAAACTCCTTTCTATAGGGGAAATGAAGAGCAAAGGGAGCTCAAAACTCACACACAGACATTCAGAAGTACTTAATACCGATGTTGACTTACTTCACGCTCTTAAATCACGTTTCCCCAGAGGACACACACACAAAAACCTGGCCTCACAGCGTTCACACGTTTATGTGATTATGACGTAATACAAAGCTCTGCATCTAAATATCAGGAGCTGCAGCGGCAGCAGAGAAACGGAGGGTCTCAGCTCTAGTATTTTACTAGCGAGAGACGACAGAAAAGAATGGAGTGAATGTATATATCGTCACTGTCCAAAGTAAAACAAGTATCTCCAGAATAGTGACTTTAGAGGAGAGGGCAAAAACCTCTTTTACTTTTTTTCAGGCACTTTTGGGCCATTTCTGTTGGTCCATTCGTCATGAAATCTTCACACAGTGTAAATGACAGCCGCTGTGTTCGAATGATGCTTAAAAGTAAAAATCAACAAAAATGGAGATACATGGTTTTCTTTGGACAGCGACGATACGTAGTTGCGGTTTGCAGATATCACATACATCACTATAATGTAGTCTTGTAGTACATCGTTCTGTCTCTATGTACACCTTCCACTTTATTAGACTCTACTCTGTACTTCCACTCACTGTCCACTGTATACTGTCCAGGTGTACAGTTACATACAATAGGTGATCAAGCTATAGGTTCCTGCCAGTTTATCAGCCACCCTCTTCTCTCCATTCATTATTCATTTTACAAATAAGCCGTTTAGCAGATGCTCCTGTCCATTTAAAAGAGTGCTTTGTTGTTGACTCAGAGAATGTACCCTAGCTAGCACAAATATATTAGAGTTGAAACTACACTTCAGCTCAAATACTGCCAGAAATAAGAAAAATCTGAAATTAAGACGTAGCAAAAATAAAATATACAGTACTTAGATTCGTTTGAAGGCCGCATGTCTGCTGTTTGGACAGCCAGTGGAAGTTCATTTTGGCCTAACATGGTAAACACAAATTGGGAATCGACAAAGTGGACCAGCAGTATATGTCAGTACGTGAGCATGCATGGACACATATATGTAGGTGTATCCATGTGTGTGTTTGATGAATACATTCGCATATATGTATGTGTATCCATGTGTGTGTTTGATGAATACATTCGCATATATGTATGTGTATCCATGTGTGTGTTTGATGAATACATTCGCATATATGTATGCGTATCCATGTGTGTGTTTGATATATAAATATATTTAAAACTGGTTTCTCAGCAGTTACGGAATAATTCAGAGCTGGTACTAGATAATAATCCTAAGGAGTTCTATCTAAAAAATAAGTCCAGAACTTTGAGGGATTAAGTCTTTGTTTGTAAATCTGTGTGTGTTGTAGATGTGGACGTGCTGCAGCGTCTGTCTCTGCGCGCCGAGCAGGGGTCCCGCACTGTCCCTGTTGGGGTCATCTCTCTTCGCTCCGGAGTCATCCTCACTCCCCGAGCGCGGGTTACCACAGCAGCGCGCTCCTTGCTCCCACCTGACCTTGTCTGGAACTCCACTCTTCTGCTGAGCGTCCGCTCGCACCGCGTCAACTCCGCCTTTCTTTTCTCCGTCTTTTCTGGCTCCCGAATCCAGCTGGGCCTGGAGATATCCCCTGGGACGCTAACGCTCCACTCTGGACCCCAGAACTCCATCGTTTTCCCTTATGACCTTCACGACGGTCGTTGGCACAACCTGGCCATCATCCTGGCCGGCCAGACAGTCACCTTGTTGCCCGCCTGTAACCACACTGACAATGGGGGCATGTCCCGGGAGCTACCATTGCCCCCTCCAGCCCGTTTGGACCCTCGTGGGACATTCCGACTGGGAGGTAGCAGTGCCCTTTTGCCAGGCGTTGCCCCATTTGAGGGCGCCGTATGCCAGTTCGACATTGTTCCCACAGCACGGGCACAAACAAACTACTGCAGTGCCATCCGCAGGCAGTGCCGAGAAAATGACACCTACAGGCCAGCCCCGCCCCCTGTCCTGCTGCCCCTTCCTCATCGTCATGTCTCTCCCACCTCGGCCCAAAATGTGTCTTCTAATCATACCCCCACATCTGTGTCTCCTGGCATCCCTTGGACAACCCTAAGTGTGTCATCTCGACCCAAAACCCCTTCCCCTGCGTCTGCTTCTCTACCCCCAACTGGGACAGGCCTCGAAACACCACCGTCCCAAGAACGCTTAAGTACTGCTACCCCTATGTCCACTCTCCAATCACCCAAAACCTTACCCAGAAACAGCTTCAAACCCACTCCCTCCAGACCAGTGGCCATGACCAAACCAACAGGGTTCAAATCCACAGCAAGAACTCAGTCCAAATCTGTTACTCCTAAACCTTCTTGGTCAAAGCCTACAACTACAAAACCCACCAGTACCAAACCAGCCGTCTCAAAACCCATCAGCACAAAACTCAGTAGCATGAAACCCACCATCTCAAAACCTAATAGCACCAAACCTACTGTCTCAAAATCCAGCACCATCAAACCCACTGTCTCAAAACCAAACAGCACCAAACCCACTGTCTCAAAACCAAACAGCACCAAACTCACTGTCTCAAAACTAAACAGCACCAAGCCCACTGTTTCCAAATCCAATGGCACCAAATCCACTACTGCTTCAAAGCCCACAAACTCAAAACCTACAGGTTCCAAAGCAGCCCTGTTGAAGCCCACAAAACTCACACCCACAAAATCTATGACCGCCAAACCAACATCCCAGAAAGTCCCTAGTCGGAAGCCATCTCCTGTGAAACCCACTCAAGATAGCAGGAAGACATTAATGAAACCCCCACACACTACTGTGCCCACTAAAGCCAGCTCCACTAAGAAACAGACAGGGACGTCTGGGTCTTTATCTGACCAGGGTCTTATTGTCCACCAAAAAACCACCTCTAGCCCAGGTAAAAAAACACCACAGCCCAAAACCAGCACACAGCGCACACCCCGACACACCCTACCAACGCCCAGGTCCACACCGTTCACCCATCTTGCTTCAGAGATGCCCCAAAACACCCTACCAACTCCAAAAATCACCACAAAGACTCCAAAACCTCCTGTTACCCCGCCGACAGCCACGCTAACGTTAGAGACACATACGGTTCTGGCTGCAGATGGATTTCAACGTTGGGATCTGGATCCAACACTGTTTGCTTCTTCAATGGGACCGCCGGGCGAAAAAGGAGACTGTGGACCTCCGGTGAGTGGCCATATTAGTCTTACATGCAGTGTCGGTGTGAGTGTCAGCGTGCATGCGTTATCAAAGGGATGTTTCTTGCTCACTGAAGCACTTCAAGTACAGGCTGTACCATTTGCAGGGAATGACTATATTGAAGAAATGGAAATGTAGGAGAATTTAGATTTCCTTCAAGCCTCTTTTGGTCCCTTTATAATTGTGTGTGCCTTTTATTGCTTAAATCACATGGCAGTACCATTTCCAGTGAACTTCTGACTGATTGCTGTATTCATAAATCCCTTTTGTGCAATACATTGTGATGTTTTCCAGTTACGAGTGTCTTTTCACTCACATAGGAGAACTTGGCAGCTGTCTTCAAGTGTCCAGTAATGTTGCGTAATCTTGAAAAGATTAAGGTGGACTTGAGATGGCTCAGCATGCTATGGGGAATGAGGAAACCCAGGCTAGCCTTTACTCTCTCAGCAAAGTGGCATCTTGTTATATACTGGGAGACTTAGCTCGTAGGTGGAAACAGGCCATAAGAAAATTCAAATTGAAACTTTTGAGACATTTAAAGTTGGGCCTTTTCGGTCTCAGAGCGATGCAGAGAAACCTGCTCATGAGTTTGTTACGAGCAGAGTTGGTGAATGTAATGCTCTTATTAATGGGCTTACTATGAAAACAATCAATCCTCTACAAAGCTTACAAAATGCACCAGCAAGAATCCTGACTAAAACAAATCAGAATCAATTTTAAAGAACTGCAGCGGCTTGCTGTGTCTTTTAGGAGAGATTTGAAAGTTCTGCTATTAGTTCATAAAGATCTAAACTACTCAGCGCCCACTAACATCACAGAATGATCTCAGATCTCTGGATACTGACCTTCCGCAAACACCTTCCAGACACTCTCCGAAAAAAGCTGCCGCTGAATTGGTACCCCTCTTGTCACCGGCGTGGTGCCATCAAGGGTACATCTCAGTACCTCAGGAACATAATTGGACCTTATTGCATTCCAATTCCGATTGTACCATATAAAAATAATATTTTCAAAGTTGTACTAACCTTATGTTTATTAGTCCTTGCCCTTTATTTAAGATGCACAGTTGGACGTTAAAACCGCTGTTGTAAATTTGAGGGTAATTTTACATTGCTTGTATTTTAAGGAACAAAAATGTACCTGAACACTACCTGTTTACTAACAGTAATAATAATAATTCTAATAATACTTTATTCTTATATATAGCGCTTTTCAAGAACCCAAAGTCGCTTGCAATTGTTAGTCCACGTAAAAATGCACAGGTCTCACACAACAAAGAAAACAGAGCATCAATAACAACAAAGACATACAACATAAATATCACAGTGTAGAACACAAACAACATGGAGAGGCCTCATTTACCATTATGCTGCTAGCCTGTGGAGCTCAATAGGCTGTTTTCAGTCATGTGATTTAATGCCATGACTGAGTGAAAGGCTGAGAGGAGCGAGTGTGGGTGTGCACTAGTGATAGATTTGAAACCGCTACAAGCAACACCACAGCTTCTGGAGCTTGATAAGATAAAAGCTCATTATGGTTTCTCAGTTAAGCTGATTTTGAGCAGCTGTAAATGAAGCAAACCACAGGCACTTTGAGAGTTTGTGATAGACTCCTGATGTAGAAACTCACTCCCTAAAACCTATTCACCTTGTATTAGACAGTCAAGCTCAGTGCACACTTTTTTTGTTTCATTGTCTTACATGGTTTGAAATTAACACTCTTTGTTTAGTCTATTGCTATTTAGCATTATCACCAGTTGTAAAGCACTTGCCATGAGTATGAAAAGGGCTCTATAAGTAAAGATATTATTGTTAGTTTTACTGTAAATGAATTTACAGAAGTCTTTTAGTTCTTTGCTGGCACATGTGCTACCAAACCTTGCTGTTTTAACTATTCACCAACAGCTGAAGTTGGAGAATGTTCTGCTGAGCCCATCAATTAGATATTTATGCTGTAAAATTTTGATTACACGTCAAAAACACCTTATTTATCCGCTCAATGTGACTTTGTGTACTCTTCCAAAATAACCGTAATTTAACATTAATAACACTTTAAATGAAGGTATTCAGTCCAAATTTGTGCACTACTGTTTCTCATGGTCCTGAATTGGACATTATGTCCTGTAAATCTTGTGATCCTTGAAACAGCATATGGATTTAGCCCAGTATGCCACTATTTTGAGTTGTGCTTGCTGCTGGTGTAACCACAGAAAGGACCATGATTTGGCTGAATGGCAGAGAGCTAGGGGGCAGTGTGAATGGTGGGGCAATTTGTTCCTGTGTGTGTGTGTGGTGACTTTGTATGAGCCTTTCACACATTTGTGTGTTTGACGCGTTTGCCGCCCCCACCGCCCATTTCTCCCCCACCCTCTTTATTTGCGAGAGGGTCAAACGTCTCTCTTTCAAAGCACGGTTAAAGGTCAGGTTCAACAGTAAACAGTTAACAATTCAGGTAGAGTGGTGACCAAACACACGCATGAATCCTCCTCCTTGTATTTGCATGGAAATAAGGTCAAAATGTGGGACTGAAGTGAGAAATAACATCCTGTGACAATAACCCGATGGTCCCCTGTTCTGGTCGCAGTAGTTAGGAGGGGTTTATGGAGAAATCTCATTCATGCTGCGCTCCTGTTTTACCGGGTGTAGTCAATCGGCTAGACGTTTGGTGTCCAAGGTTTGCTTCTTTAGTTTTGCTCTAGAGGTAAAAGTCTAAGAAGTAGCTGACGAGTAGGCTCAGCTAAGACCCAGCAATTTGCAATGCCTGTCCAAATCTTCACACTTGCTTTAGATTATGTTAACTTGTTAAATAATCCCAAATTAACTGGGATTATATGTGGTTTCTGCTCATTGATGAATACATATTGGCTAACGTCAGACAAAAGGTGGTTTAGACCTACTAATTAGTAGGTACTAAGCTTCTAATACTTGTTGACTATGTTTAATTTCACTGAGTGTTAAAATAGTCTTCAAATAAGTTTAAAAAGTCAAATAGTAATTCCATATTTCTTTTATGCTTTTTATGCTTCTTTCTAATGTTATATGATGGTAGAGCCTGCGTTTGGTACCACACGTCAGACAAGAAGTTCCATGTCTTCAAAGGGTCTCTGGCACCATATAGCAGGTAGTACAGAGCGCAGCACATAGACAGCATAGCAGAATAGCAGTAATATACAGTATGATGAAATAAACACTGTCAGTACATTTAGTGAGTCGGTCAGGCTTGGTACCAGCTCACTAACGCTTCACAGGTAAAAGGAGAGACTGATTAGGAGGACGGAGAGGTAGAGAGAGAGAGAGAGAGA
>JAVGWN010003040.1:0-10607 GCA_034552555.1 Semaprochilodus insignis | reverse complement strand
AAATAAATAAAGATACTACAATGAATTTTTACATGATGGTATTTGTGGAAGGAGAGTCATTAATGATTATATCCTAATTTTCTTCCAATATTATGATGAACACAATCATGAACAATACTTATGGGGCCTTATATGAGTGCTTAAACTGGTAGGCTAGGTTACTTCTTCTGTGACACCATCAGTGGTTGGGGGTATTATACATGATGTTGACATGGTGCTGGTGTGAGTGGATCAGACACAGCAATGCTGCTAGACACCTCAGTGTCACTGCTGGACTGAGAATCGTCCACCAATCAAAACTATCCAGCACAACAGCATCCTGTGGGCAGCGTCCTGTGGGCAGCGTCCTGTGACCACTGATGAAGGACTAGAGAATGACCAACACTGCACTGTGCAGCAGCAGATGAGCTATCGTCTCTGACTGTACATCTACAAGGTGGACCAGCAAGTAGGAGTGTCTAATAGAGTGGACAGTGAGTGGACACAGTGTTTAAACACTCCAGCAGGACTGCTGTGTCTGATCCACTCACACCAGCACCACACACACTAACACACCACCACCACGTCAGTGTCACTGCAGTGCTGAGAATGATCCACCACCCACGTAATACCTGCTCTGTGGTGGTCCTGTGGGGGTCCTGACCATTGAAGAACAGGGTAATACAGTATACAGAGAAACAGATGGACTACAGTCTGTACCTGTACAACTACAGAGTGTCCTATATGGTCAGTGGAGCTGATAGAATGGACACTGAGTGTAGGTACAAACACGAAGACCCAATGAAGTGGCCTGTAAGAGGTAGCCTTTACCTCTCATGGTAGCAAACTGATGCTAAATGTGAGGTAATTACTGTTGCTGTCTGATTAAGTGGGCCCTATTTTCTAATGATTTAGCCCCCCACACACACACACACCTCAACCTCCAGACCGAAATGCTGGCTATGCCACTGGCTTGCATGTTTCTGCTGCTCTGGATAACAGCATCTGCCCCATGACTAAATCAAATACGATAAATACAGACATTTTCATCTTCTCAGAGAGAGTTGGCGGTGTCGGAGACGGACGAGGGCCTGGAGCTTCCTGTCACTTCACAGGGAAGTGCCAAGGTCATAACTGTTTGGTGAAACATGAGTAGCATCACTGAGACCTCACACAACCACAGGCCAGCTATGTCCTGATCTTTGCTGATACATCCAAAACAGGACTGGGACATACTGATAATAATTCCTGCAGCTACAGCAAGTTATAGATATCGTTAAAGATGAATGACTGAGAATAATGATGATATGCTGATGTGTTTTCACTATTGTGATAAATGATCCCTGGTAAACCCACCTGAGAAACTCTACCGAGAAACCTTTAGTGGTAAGGGCCTATTTTTCTTGTCTCGAGTCACATTATTATAACCACTTCCTACTTTCAACGGTGGCAGCGCTGTAGCTCATGAAGGGAGTCACACATCCATGTGGTAGGTACTCTCAGTCGATTTGGGTATGAATCCATCCTTGCAGATCACGTACACCCATACATGCTGATTGTCTTCCCTGGGGCGGATGGGATCTTCCAGCAAGACAGTACGACACGTCACACAGCTAGAAATGCCCCACACTGGTTGGAAGAACATGATCAAGACTTCCAAGCACTGCCCTGGCTCCCTAATTCCCCAGACTTGAACCCAACTGAGCATCTGTGGGACCACCTCGATCGTCGTGTTGGCTCTATGGGTCCTCCCCCACGCTCCCTCCAGCAGCTGTGGAATGCACTGCAGTCAGCATGGCTCCAGATACAACCAGCGACAACCTACCTGGACGTTACTGAGGGATTCCTTGCTCGTCCATGCTGCACAGAGGAAAGCGGCACCAAATTGACAACAAAGTGAGGACTTGCCGCGGAGACAAGGTGGCAAGGATGGGTCACCAAGATGGCAGAGACAGTGCAGCGAGAACCAGCATCAGGAACCAGAGGAGGATGGCCATAGTGACAGCAGCATGGGCCTGCGTGCAGCTCTCTCTGCTGCCATGTCCAATTAAAGAGCAGGTGCTTTCCTGCATCTCCTCTCGTCTCCAAGATGTCACAATAGCTTATTCTGCAGGTATGTTTGCCCTGTAATTTAGCACACCTCAAACGAGTGTGCACACTTCTTCACTTGCACACTTCTTTGTGAAGTTTTGAAACCAATGAAACTCTATAAACAGCAACAAACTGTGTATAGTAACTGCATAAGCTGTGCTGTTGCCTCACGTCCATAAGTCCTGGGTTCGATTCCCGAGGGAGGTAACCAGGGTCCTTTCTGTGTGGGGTTTGTATGTTCTCCCATGTCTGCGGGTCTCGTGTAACAGGCTGGTGGCTTGTCCGGAGAGTCCCCTGTCTTCCCCCTAATGAGCGCTGGGATAGGCTCCAGTAGCCCCTGTGACCCAGGAGGGTATGCAGTTTTAATGTTTAGATGACGAATAAATAAATCAATTAAAAGAAGAAATCGTTGTACTCATAGTCTATATCTGTGTATGGTAGTATGTTATATTATACACACACACACACACGCACACATACACATACACATATACATACATATATATATATATATATATAACACACATACAAATAACACAATGTGGTCTTATAACCATGCACAGACCGCGGAGCACTCCCAATAGTGAGCAAGTCTGGATGTTATCTGTAGAGGATGCAAACTGCCGAGGGGTTGAACCTGTTTCTAAATCTGGTGGCCAGTGTTTTGATGTTGCGGTACCTCTGCCAAAGCCCAGGGGTGAGAACAGATTAAATCTGTGGAAGTCTGGGTCCAGCAGCAGCAGCAGCAGCAGCGACTGAGGGACATCTGCTCCACAGAGAGGAGTCCAGATACATGACAATGCATGCAAATGATATCTTACCAAGAGCTAAGATGTGAAAACGTCTTAAAAGCTAAATGACAGCACCAGAATCTCTGTATAACTCTATCACTGAGAGTCACTGAGAGTGGTTTGTGGTGAAATGGTTGATTCTAGAGACTCAGAGACAGAAATGAGTCACTTTGTGTTTAAGGTGGTGGTAACCTCAGGCTCCTGCAGATGGCGCTGCACGAGGATGATGGGGCTATAAATCCCTGTGGGGTGTGAGTGACGGGATCCATAGACTGGGAAGAGGTGCTGCAGTGCCATGTGTGGTAAATGGCTCCAGAGCAGATGTTAATGATTGGCTAAAAGGAGTGACTGCATTTGGGCGTGCCAAAGACCATAGTGTGAAGGAAGTAGCTGAATCTGGAGGTGTATGGAAGCGTACGGTTATACGGGTCTACCAGCAGTGGCTAAAATCCCAGTCTACCGGGAATTCCCCTCGGAATTGTGCCAGGGAAGGCATCCACCAAATCTGGAACCAACTGACCAATTCTTTGATGTAAGAGTGTCTGAACATTGATGTGGCTACATCCAGAAACTTGTCCAGTACATGCCAAATCCAGTCACAGCTGTTATTGGTGCTGGTGGAGGGATTACACAGTGTTAGGGACGTTTCAGTCACAGGTGATCTCAGTTTAACCAGAGATCTGGAACAAGGCCAGTCCTGTTAGTGTGTTAAATGCATTGCATTGCAAATGCCAATATCAGAACCTCAAATAACCTGCATTTTATCCACTGTACTTTACAGTTCTCATCTATTTGTGAATATTAAACATGGCTGTACAGCTGCTTCTCTATGTTCCTGACATTTAAGACAGGTTTTGGATCAGTGTACAGCTCGGCTAAGCCCGTCCCCGCTAAGCTCTCTCTCTCTCTGCAGGTCGATAAGCCGAACTGTCAGAGCTGGGTGCTTTGGGTTGTGCTGTGAGGAGCTCTGATGAACCCGACCATCATGAATCCTGTAATGTAGTCTGGATTCAGCCAAACTGCAGTGTGGGATTGAATCCAATCGGTTGTGCAAACCATGCAACCGTGCAAAATTCCATAAATCACACATGCATCAAACTCTACCTTTCCATCAGTCCCATACTTTTAGAAGGAACTGTTCAATGTTCTACATCTTTCTTAACTCTCTATTACACAAACTATAAGAGCTATGTGGAAAAAAAACCCATAAATTGTCTAGTTCTTGGAGTTTTGTTGCCTTGAGGGAACATTGTGCAATAACGAAAAGAGTCAAAGGCAGAAGTTCTAACCCAAATCAAAACCTGGTATCAAAACTGATTAAATACAGACTCTTTAGCTTTCAGGACTAAACGTGCATAAACAGGAAAACAGTTCCACTTATTCTTTACCACCATGCAACACCGTGAAGTTAGATTTTGATTTCTTGCGCATCAAACAATAATTATACAATAACTTGTTACAGATTCTAAAACACAAAAAGAAGCAGGTCATTTTACATTTACGTACGGCATTTAGCTGATGCTCTTATCCAGAGCAACTTACAAGGCCAACGTGGTGTTAGGAGTCTTGCCCAAGGACTCTTACTGGTGTAGCGCAGACCAGGAGTTGAACCCCAGTGATGTGGGAGCTCACTGACAAGTGTTGTTATCTGTTGGGCCACACCAACCATTTTCAATCATCAGAACAAAACTGGCTCAGTAGTGACACCTTACTTCTCCATTCGGCTGTATCTGTCCAGTTAGTTGCATAACGTTGCTTCTAGGCAACATAAATGTTTTAGCCATTTTCAGTGACATAAACATCATTTATATGATCTGATAGGATCTTGTTAAGAATGAACTTCACCCTGCAGCGGATGTGGATTAGCGTATCATTTTGGATGGATGGAAGACTATGAGCGCTTGTATTTTTGAGTTATCCACAAGCCACACCCTTATAGAAAGAGCACTGGAAATACCCAACCAGGTACCAGCTAGGAACATTTCCCTGGTGTCTTCCTCCAATGTCAACCGTTTCATTGTCAATAGATATGTATTAAATATGTACATATCTTGGCAAATATAATCCTTATATCTAGTTGATAGATCTTAAAATTCTCATTTTGAGATGGGGTAAGCTCATTTTGAGCCTGTTGTAAGATCATTTTAAGGTTATTTTATTTATTTCCAGATATTTATACTTGTTTTCGGCAGATCATTTGGTTGTTTTGAAGTTTCAAATTTGGAAACTGAAGCTGGAAAGCAGTTTACTACTGCTGTGTTTAACAAAAGAGCATTTGCTTAAAGAGCTGGTGTCACAAGTGGGAAAGCGGCCCACCCCAGCAGAAGAGCTGGGTCAGCACATGCAGTGGCATTGAAGCTGTTACAGAGGAGGCACTGTACCTCTGCACCTGGGAGAACGATGCAGCACCTTCCTGTTGTGTCATTTTTTTGGTTAAACATATATTCTGTTTTTTCACTAACGCTGAAAATGATCTATATAATTGTGTTGATGGACAAACGGATTGTGACGAGGCGAGAGTTATTAAACAGATTTGTAGTCAGACCCAGCAGCAACATGAGCAAAACATAACCAAGGGGCAAAGACAGAGTCAGAGTCAGTAAACAGGCAGGAGTCAAAACCAAGCAAACAGTCAGATCAGCAAAGGCACCAAAAGGGCAAAGACAGAAGAGTAAACAGAGAATCAGAAAGAAGTCCAAAACCAGATCAGCAAACAGGATGAGTAGCAGGGAGAACCCTACACAACAGGGTGGCAATACTTCACAATGAGTCAGTGTGAGAGAGGAGTATTTATACAAACAGACTAGATGAGAATCAGGTGTGTGTAATTAGTACTTTGGCGACGAGGATCTGGAAAACGGAACGGGATTGGAGGGTTGTGGACATGCGACAGTGAGGTTATCGGGTGGTGGGTAATGGGAAATGGAGTCTGGGAGATCAGAAGTGAGAGGATGTGACATTAATGGTTGTTTTGATGGTAAATAAATAAATAAATAAATAAATAAATAAATCTTTATAGAGCATTTTTTCCCTGGTTTACGGACAGGTGATAAAGCTAAACAGTAGTAGAAGAGCTACCGTATGACAGAGTTTGTGATTGCCAGCTTAATATTTTGAATCTTGTTAGAACGATGCAAATTCATCTCCAACAGAGTTCAAAGCTACCTAAGCAGACTGAGGAAGTCTCTAAACATGAGCCAAGGTCTTCTCCTGCCCTCCCGCAGCCCACCAGCTCTCTGACGCTGGGAATGAGCAGGGTTACATAAGTTACCCGAACGTCCCGGTGATTACAGTGATTAATCACCGCTCAGCAGTCAAAAGCGGAGACTTGGTGAAAATCACAATTAGTACAGCGCTCCATTCGTCAGACAGCCAGAGGTGGGTACAGCGGCCTGAACGCGGACTGCGGGAAGAGTACTGATCCTCTACTGGAACACTGACTCAAGTATGAGCAAAGGAGGTCTAGAAAACGACAAGAAGAAAAAACAACTTCAGCAAAAAATTAAGGAGAAAAGAATCAGGTCAAACCGCCACAGCTCTCCGCGTACAACCGCAGCAGAGTTACTTACTGCATTCGGCATCGCTCAGTATAGTGGGTGAAGTCAGTATGACTCTATTCTTCAGAATTCTACAGAATTCAGTTAACCAGAAGAGAACTCGGTGTGAATGTGGAACTGAGGAAACAGCAGATCACACATACACACTACTAAAAAGTTTGAAATCAAATTCATATTGACATTTCTTATTATTTGCTGGTATCTCCAGATATTGACTCACTTTCTTGAAACTTTGACTTAGTATCTCCAAATAATGATGTATATTGTGAGTTAACAATTTGGCTTAGTTGTTTGAAATATTGACCTAGATATGATGTAGGAAATAGGTACAATAACGACTCATTTTCATAGATTGTTGACTTAAATAACGGCAACGGCAGAAATAGTGACTTAGTATTAGAAATTAATGATTAATTCATGAAAGCCAGACGTAATATCTCTAAATAACTACTTATTTTCATGAAATGGTGACTTAATATCTCCAAATAATGACTAATGACTACTAGTCATTTTCCTTAAATATTGAAAATTTCAAAGTAATTGCCAGGAAGTATTGACATATCTCAAAATAACTACTTATTTTCATAAAATATCAAAATAATCTCCAAATAATGACATATTTTGTGATTTAACAATTTGGCTTAGTTGTTTGAAATAATGACCTAGCTGTGATGCAGGAAATACAATAATGACTTATTTTCATGAAATGGTGACTTAATACCTCCAAATAATGACAACTGCAGAAACGGTGACTTATTTGAAATTAATGATTAATTCATGAAAGCCAGACGTAATATCTGGCTTTTACTTATATCCATGAAATGGTGACTTAATATATCCAAATAATGACTGACTGTCATGATATTGAAGCAATATCTCAAATCAGTTATTAATTTGCCTGAAATATTGACATACCGGCTGAAAATAGTGAGTCATTTTCCTTATGTATTGATGGAATATCTCAAAAATAATAACGGTCAGAAAGTATGGACACCTCAAAATAATTACTTATTTTCATGAAATATTGACCTAATATCTCCAAATAATGGCTCATTTGCACAATATATTGACATATCTTTAAATATTGATGTGAAATATTGACACCTCAAAATAATGACTTATTTTCAAGAAACGGTGACTTAATATTTGCAAATTATAACTAGATTTCTTGAAAAATTGACTTGTTATCTCCAAACAAAATTACTTATTTTGTGAACAATTGGACTTCAAATTTCATTTAAAATAATGACTTATTGTCTGTAAAACAATTCAACTTAATATTTCAAAATAATGCAACATCTTGGCAAAGTTTGAAGTGCAAAAAACAGCTACAATGGTGACACATTTTAATTTCATGAAAATATTATTTTTAAATTTCAAAGAAATTAAGCAATATGTGAGCAATTGATTCATGATACTAAGTCGTCATATGAGAAGTCATTATTTCCACACAAAGTCAATATTTTGAAGTAGAATTGATTATATCTATATATACAAAGCCAAAATATATATATATTTTTTTATATTTTTTTAAAATAAAGATTTAAATATCCATAGCTTTGTTTTAATTATCTGAAGAACTCGCACATCAGAATCATAGTTAATGCACTTTATGCTTATCAACATTAATAAAGACAGTGAATCCAAACTGTGGCACATGCCTGAGTAAAAGTAGGCGAATTATCATCTGGAAATCTGAAAATCCATCCCAAGTTTGCTTGAGCATATGTAGCTCATTACTACCCCCCTCTGCAGACCTCCAGCATGCTGTGTGGAAGATCTCAGAGTTAGCAGTCCTGCTGCAGCGTTGGGTTTTGGCTGTAACTGAGAACATCTGTGAGGGAAGATGTTCTCCTCACTGGCTGAGTCTCTGGTTCGGGAGTGCTGTATGACTGACTGTCTTCATCAGCAGCAGCACTGCAGTTTCTCCACGTAGCTTTTTCACTGAAGGCAAAATCCACAAGACACCTCCATTCCTCTGACCATGATGGAGATCAGCTATTAGGGAACTGACAGGGAAAATGAGGTGTGTGAGGGTGCGGTGGGGGGAGGTGGGGATACAGGGGGTGGGTTTGTTTTCCCCATGATTTCTCAGTCAACGATGCAGCAGCAGAGGCAGCGTCGCATTGTGACATTGCATAGTGTGCCCCCCCACACACACACACACCTCTTTGATGCTCTACTTGCACTATCTGGACCTCAGTAACTGCTGCGTGTATGTGTGTTATCACTCCCAGATCACAGCATGTTAAACCTCTCTGCACCTCATTCTACTACCTCATGTCCTCAAACGAGTGCTGTGTCGGTGCTGCACTGTCCGGTCTGTTTACTGTGTCTAATGTCTGTTTAATTTATCGTATTTATTGTATTGTTTCTAATTTTAATTTTTGTTTACACACATATGTCTGCACGTTTGCACTTTGTACATGGACGTACTTGTACTTGTGTACTTGTACATGGACGGAATGACAATAAAGGCCTCTTGACTTGACTTGACTTGAGATACCTAAACAAGTGAAAACCTCTTTAATATGTAGGTAATAGGTCATATTTCACTACAAAAATGTTATAAGAATAAAATAAGCTCACTGAAGCTATTTCTGTAGATGATTTTAGTCATTTATTCTAATAAACTGTCATGTACATGTACATGTTTCAAACATTATTGCTTAAAATGTATGTATGTATGCATGTATATATATACACATACATATATATATATATACACATATATACACACACACCTACATATGCACGGAAACCCTTTTTGATATCCCCCAAATTCTATTTTCCCCAACTGTGAAATTAAAAATTCTAAGAAAAAGCATTAAAATAAAAGATTCATACAATTCATACTTTTCTTCGTACTTCTTAGAACATTCTTTCAAATCAAATTAGTAATTTTAAGATTGTAAGATCTCGAAATTTTCTCTGCACGACTGCAGCACTTTTTTTTTGGACTGAACCAATGTTTTTATTGGTTAGTGTTATGTTTTTATTTATTTATTTATTTTTCATGCTCATTGCTGTATTATATCTATACTTAACTACAAAATACGTACGGTCCATTCCTTTGTTGAGAAGCTGAAAGTAAGCCCTATAAAAACGCCCATCAGTGCCGAGCCCAAGGTCAGGGAAAGCTCTATGATTGAGTGCAAAAGCCTCTCCCTGTACGAGGAGGTGTTTAAAGCATCTATAGATTTTTTTCTCAGCATCCTCTGATTGTAGATAATTACCTCTGTGATGTGAATGGGCACAGCGAGGTGCTCCTGGAGAACCATTACCCCCGTCCCCCCCTCTGACCCCTCGCTGGGCCCGAACAAAGGGAGCGGGCGCCGTGGAGAATCGAGCAGCGGTGCAGCCGCCAGTGATGAGAAGTGATTTTCACCTGTCCTCCTGCTGCGAGGGCCGATCATGTGGGAGTTGTGATGGCTAGCATCAGTAGGGAAGTCAGAGGCTGTTATGCAGTAGTCTTAGTAACAGCAAGTACAGAACCAATTTACCTAAACCTTAAACAAAGGGCTTCAACACACTTCCGGGTGGAGAACTCACCCCCAGTTAGAACGGAAGTAGCTCCATTTATACCACAGTTCACAATTAAATCAGTCATAACAGATGAAACATTGTCAATAACAGTCAAATCACATTATGTTTGAGGTTGTAATGTCTGATATATCAGTGTATGTGACGGATTTATTTGGGGTTTTCCCATTTTCCAGCTTTCTAAAGCAGGTAGAGCTGCTCTATTAGCCTCACTGTGGATTCTCTGGTATTTGCTGACATTAGCAGCTGAAGCTAATCCAAGCTTAGTGAATCCTTTACTCTCCAGATGAAGTTGAAGTTCCACCAGCACTATCATACACCGATAAGAGTGTAAACTAGGACGGGATGATGTGGTGCTGATGCATATGTTTAGAGTTAGTACTCTGTAGAGAGCATTACTACATCAGGAGACCAGCTAATGCTACTAGCGCTAATGCTAGCGACCACAGGACAAGTGTTTCTGCTCATATTAACACTCGACAGAGAAAAATAAAAGCTTTGTTTGATTCTCCACACGGTTCTGTGTAAATGCAGACGTGTGTGTGTGTGCACAGAGTAAAGCAGTATATCGGTTCATTGCAGCCTAAAAGCTAAATGGACAGTATGTGAGCTAGCTAGCTAATTAGCCTAGCTAGATAAGTACCAT
>JAVGWN010003039.1:0-10608 GCA_034552555.1 Semaprochilodus insignis | reverse complement strand
GACAGATGAGTTCTAGACAGGTGAGTTCTAGACAGGTGAGTTCTAGAGAACTTTTCATGTTCCAACCACCCAGTCCATGTACCCTGTACACTAACACTCCAAACGTCATGTGATGTCAGTATGTAGACTGATTATGAAGGGGCGTTCCCTCATGGGACGGCTTGGGAATGCCCACACCTGTATAAGCTGTAAGGTGTTATCTCGTGAGTGAGGTTGAACACAGGCCGGCATTCCCATGGTAAGGAGACGGGAGTCTGAACGAGGCATGATGGTGGGTATAGTGGACATTTAACGTTCCTCGATCCACAGTGTCTCTTGTGTACCGGGAATATGCCACAGAAAGCATTCCCACCCACAGTGGACAGCGCAGTGGCCCACTGGTACTTAATGACGGTGACCGGCAGCGTCTGGCTAGAACTGTCCGTGTGAACAGACACGCATATCCCGCAGGTCAGTGCAGCGTTCTTTAGATGGGATACGGGAGCAGAGGACCCACCAGAGTGTCTCTGTTAACACCACCACACCGCACACAGCACCTCACCTGGGCTTGTGAGGTTGCTAACTGGACCCCAGAAGACTGGCACCATGTGGCGTGGTCCAATAAGTCACGGTACCAGTTGTTTGAGCTGATGGTGGGGTTCATGTGTGGGGCAGACCCAGTTGTCAACAACTGCAGGCTGGTGGTGGCTCCATACTGGTGTGGGGTGTGTTCTCACAGTTGGATCCACTGATCCACTGATCCACCTAAACAAGTAATGGACCGGTGCTCAGTGGATTTGCAGCCCTTCATGGACTTCATGTACCCCGCAGTGATGGGATATTCCAGCAGGATAATGCACCGGGCCATCGGGCCCAAGCCGTGGACATCAATTCACACTTAGACACACTGTCTGCAGATGGAGAACACTCAGGACTGGTACTGCTCTCCCTAGGAGTGGTTGTCCTTTTGCGGGCTCCTGAAGGAGGAGAGACAGAACCCAACAGCAGGAGATCCACAGACTCTACAGACTGCAGGAACCTGTTCATGTGTCCAACACTGAACAAGAATGGAGCTCATGGAAGGAGACCGTGAAGGAGCCTCTGCTGTCCAACCAAAACATCACAGCCTGTCTCAAGTTCACCCAAGACCATCTGGAGGTTCCACAATGTTCTATAGACACAGGAGAGAAAAGTGGAACCTTTTATCACACATGCACACCAACACCACAACCTCATCCCAGCTGGGAAGCATGGTGGAGGGAGGGATGGGGCTAGATTGCTGCCTTGAGGATCCTGCTGGAAAAGACCTGCACACGGGCTTCTTTGAATGATCACCTGACTGAAGAGAAAGCTATGTGGAAGCTAACAGGCTATTGTGCTAACAGGCTATTGTGCTAACAGGCTAGTGTGCTAACAGGCTAGTGTGCTAACAGGCTAGTGTGCTAACAGGAGAGTTAGAAGAGTTGGTACAGACGTCCTCTGCTTGTTTAAATGAGCTCTCGTGAGGGATGATGAATTTGGACGTGTCTTCATTACTGCCTGTGAGAACTCGCGGCCGGTTGTAGAGGAGCTCTGTGTTCTAAGTTCTTGTCAGGGGTAATTTGAGTCCCCGTCTCCAGCGTGCTAAGAGTAGGCAGTTACGCCGGTGCAGTTATCTCAGTGGGTGGCTGTGGATAAAGCTGGCTCTGTGAAGGGGGGGCTGTGACTGTGATTGTGCTCTCCTGCGAGGAGAACGCCTTCTTACGCACCTCCCTGAGTGGAGAAGCCGGCCAGCGACTCCTCGCTCGCCTCTGCTGTGATTTACTCACACCGGGGCACAATAACATAATGTGTACTGCAGCACGTGGGCCGACTGCGGAACAACTTCTGGTTTGTTTAGTTTCCAGAAATGATTCCCGTGATGATTAGTCTGTTTGATCTGTGTGCTGATTACCACACAGTGTTTATGGACAGACCATATAGGACACTACAGGTCCAGACTGTAGTCCATCTGTTTCTCTGTGTACTGTATTACCCTGTTCTTCAATGGTCAGGACCCCCACAGGACCACCACAGAGCAGGTATGATGTGGGTGGTGGATCATTCTCAGCACTGCAGTGACACTGACGTGGTGGTGGTGTGTTAGTGTGTGTGGTGCTGGTGTGAGTGGATCAGACACAGCAGTGCTGCTGGAGTGTTTAAACACTGTGTCCACTCACTGTCCACTCTAATAGACACTCCTACCTTGCTGGTCCACCTTGTAGATGGACAGTCAGAGACGATAGCTCATCTGCTGCTGCACAGTGCAGTGTTGGTCATCCTCTAGTCCTTCATCAGTGGGCACGGGACGCTGCCCCACGGGACGCAGCCAACAGGACGCTGCTCACAGGACGCTGCTCACAGGACGCTGCTCACAGGACGCTGTTGGCTGTTTTGGTTGGTGGTCCAGCAGTGACACTGAGATGCACACAGATTAAACACGAGTGAAGTACATCATGTATGGGGAAGAAATTGTGGAACGACACACACGGATTTGTTGGTCGTCTCCACCAAGACAAAAGCGGGACTCGTCACTGAAGATGACCCGCTGCCATTCTGAGTCACTCCATGACAGTCTGGTACGACACCATTGCAGTCTTTGGTGACGGTGACGTGGTGTTAAGGACAGTCGTGGTAACGGTCTGTGTACATGTAGTCCTGCGTGGTGCAGCCGTCTGCCAATGGTGCTGCACTAACAGGATGACTCATGGAGGACACCACTGCTCGCTGGATGTCTGTAATCGTGGCTGTTGGGTCAGTCAGGTACAGAGATGAGACCCGTCCTTGATTACGTCACATGTGTGGTCGAGTGTGAAACCTGAATCATTAGCATGTTTCACCATGTCAAACCCACACACCAAGGTTCAGTTCTGTGGGTTGACTCCTTCTGGGTTCAGCTATTCTGTTGGTGAGGAGTGTATGTGGGTCGACTACTGATTTAACTTTAGTGTGAGTCAATGGAACCAGACTTCTTACCAAGCAGTTCTGGGTCATTTCTGCCGGTCCGTTCATCATGAAATGTTCACAGGGTGTAAACAGCAGCTGCTGCGATCACATGATGGACAAACGTAACAGTCTACAGAAATGCAGTGACGTGTTGTACCCCGGACGGTGGTGGTGGTGAGCTCCAGCGTGGGAATCTAAAAGATGGTAAAGCTGTCACACTCGAGGTCACATGACATCCACAGCTCCATTCCTCTTTCTTCCCCAACATTCCGTTCTTTTTTTCCTGCATCAAAACCTTCGAAGGCGTCCACTGTTTTCCTTGGCTAGCTCCTGGTGACTCCTCCATCACTACTCCGGATGAATTATTCAGCGGAGCTTGTTTACTGTACTCGGCTCCAGATTCTCTCCTCTGTGTTGTTCTTTCTGGGGAGGTGAAGGAAAGTGTGCGGTGAATAACAGAGATCTGCGCTCTCCGCTGCCTCCTGATAAACCAGGCCTTTTATCTTCTCCCACTGTTCTTCATATGGGAATATAAAAGTGCTCGGGAAGCTCCGAGGGGAGTGGAGAAGCAGGACTCCTTTTGAGGAGCGTTTGGGGAGCAGGCTGGTTTTGTTGTGCTGTGTTTTGGAGAGCCGTCTCCTCGTCTCTGTGCTGCGTTTGAGAGCTGGTTTTATTCTCGGATCTTTTATAGGTCCGTATTTGTGTTGATGTGGGGTTTTCTGCGTTAGGGGCTGGTAGAACCCACACCTCTTTAACTCAACATGAGCCTAAGAACGTTGTGGCCAAGGCCAAGTGTGGGGTAGAGGGGTATAAGGGCAGTGGAACTGTGTCTGGAGTGATGGAGCTCCATCCAGCACTGATTATCCAACATCAGTACCTCACTAATACACAATCAAATCCTCACAGCAATATTCAACATCAGTACCTGACCTCACTAATGCTCAATCAAATCCTCACAGCCATGTTCAACATCAGTACCTGACCTCACTAGGATCCAAAAAAGGACCCTGAAAGTCTGACAGACTTTATTACCTATTCATTCCACCTTAAATAGTGCTGCTGTTACATTTGGACACCTGTACCATTTAAGGTGGAATGAAAAATTAGTTTCAGCCTTGCAGCTCCTCTGCTGGTAGATGCTGGACGTTGTAAGAAGTTCTGGTGCAGTTCTACCAAGCGGACAGTCAGAGCGTGTGTGCTCACACAGAGCCGGCCTGTGTTTGACCGTAATAGCTCGGCTGAGGGTCAGTCTGGGTTAAGTGGTTTTCCCAGACCCCCGTTACACCGCTGGAATGAATAAGCTTGTCTGGGGCCAATCAGCAGCCTCTCCTCAGCTCAGAGGCAGGATGGTGACCGATGTGTGGACCCTCACTGTAGGATCTGGAGAGAAAATGCTTCCTGGTGGAATTTTAAAGGAGCGGTTACATGCCACTGACATTTTAATGGCATTTAAAGTCGGCGGTGTTACGGTGTTCCGACTGACACAGACTGTAGGTCAGGAGTTCTCGACTTTTCCCACCTGTTCGTAGCTGTAAAGCGCAGCAGCCCGCAGGAGAACCGAAATCAGCTTTTTAAACGGCTTTCTTCTTGTTCTCTTGGAGCGCTGGCACCGAAATCCTGAGCGCCTGGGAAAAGGTCAGTCACAGAAAACGGAATTTACAGTGAGCTGCTCCAACTCCACTCACTGACATTATGGATTAGTCCATTCCCAATAAACAGTGGAAGTAAACCTTGCCTGATACATGCTTTGTGATTGGAGCCTGGCCAGATATACACTGGGACTGCAGGTGTGTTGGGAAGGAAGATAAAGGTCACCAGGATCAATAACTGATGATAAATTTAGACTGATATGATCAATATTTATTGAGCTACACATACAGAAGTCTGTCTCTCAGTATGGCGCCGGGCCGCCGTGTTCGCTAACCCAACACGCCAGACGTCTCTACATGGAGCTGTAGAGGTTCCTAATGGTGTCCTATGATAATCCATCCCATGCAGCTTGAACATCCAGTTACAGTCGTGGTAACGGTCTGTGTGCATGTAGTCCTGCGTGGTGCAGCCGTCTGCCAATGGTGCTGCACTAACAGGATGACTCATGGAGGACACCACTGCTCGCTGGATGTCTGTAATCGTGGCTGTTGGGTCAGTCAGGTACAGAGATAAGACCCGTCCTTGATTACGTCACATGTGCGGTCGAGTGTGAAACTTGGATCATTATCATGTCCCACCATGTCACACCTACACACCAAGGTTCAGTCCTGTGGGTTGGTTCTTTCTGGGTTCAGATATTGTATTGATGATGAGTCAGTTAGTCATTAGAGCACGATGTCTAAGGCAGGGAGCTCATCAGCTGTTCCCTCCTCAGTATTTATATCACCTCCTCCATTAACTCCATAAATCCCTCCTCCACAGCCTGCTCCTGTTACCTTGCCTGCGTATTTATGCTGCTCTTGGTCGGATGTGTCTGGGCTGACTGTGGTAGACCATCCCGGCTGTGTGGAGACCCCTTTAGTGGATTCATTATCTCACTCTGTGTGTAGTCTGTCAGTTGGATATCATAGCAGGGCCTCCTCTGGGCCTCCCCTTCCTCCTCCTGTATGTCTGGAAATGAGCATCTTTCTCAGCATGTAGGAGCCCATATGTTTGAAAACAAGTGTGCCTGAACTCCCCAAAGCCCACTCTGGGTTTACACCATGTGAGGAAACACAGGGCTGGAGAAGTGCTGTGATGTTGGAGATGCCGATGCAGCATTAATTATTAGTAGCATTAATGCTAATAGCCCAGCGCCTTGGTTCATTCTACACTGTTAACACTGCAAAGCTGTTCAGCTTCTTATCAACCAGCTTTTTTCCACATTTCTTTCCACCTTAAATGGTGCAGAAGCTACATCCTGGTGATGGCTTCTTATTTGCCAACTTCTTGTTTGAATTTTTACATTCCACCTTAAATGGTGCAGTAGTTACATTCTGCTTTTGGCATTAAGCTTCTTATTCGCCAACTTCTTGTTTGAATTTTTCTGTTCCACCTTAAATGGTCCAGTAGCTACGTCCTGGCACTGGCTTTCAGCTTCTTATTTACCAGCTCCTTGTTTGAATTTTCCCATTCCACCTTAAATGTTGCAGTAGTTACATTCTGGCTCTGGTACTCAACTACTTATTTGCCTCCTTCTTATTCAGATTTCCCGGGCCACCTTAAATGATGCAGTAGTTACATTCTGGCGCTGGTATTTATGTTCTTATTTGCCAACTTCTTGCATGAAGTTTCCTGTTCCACCTTAAATGGAGGGGTAGCTACATTATGGTGCTCACATTCAGGTTCTTATTTGCCAACGGTCTGTTCAGATTTTCCTGTTCCGCCTTAAATGGTACAGTAGTTACATTCTGGTTCAAGCACTCCGCTTCTTATTTGCCGACCTCTTGTTAGAATTTTTTCGTTCCACCTTAAATGGAAATGTAGCTACATTCTGGCTCTGGCATTCAGCTTCTCATTCGCCAGTTTCTTGTTCAGATTTCCCCGTTCCACCTTAAATCGTGCAAAAGTGAGTATTCTAATGCCTCAGACACCAGAATGTACCCACAGTGTCATTTAAGGTGGAAAGGGAAAATTAGAACAGGAAGTTTGGGAATGTCCTTAACCATATTCTAACCATAACCTGATTACTCCGTAGTGCGGTCCGTGCTGCACCCCTGCTCTTAATTGGGATATGTGTGGAAGCCTGAGTGCATATGCTGTACTCTAATGCAGGTTTGAGTTTATCCAGTATCACAACTCCGGAGTCTGAAGACGGAACCTGAACTGCTTCCGGTGGAATTATTCAGATGCTGTACTGTACGACAGTGGTCCCTTCTTTTGGGTCCCCTGCAGTGACAGGCTGATGGATATGTGTCCCTTTGTCTCCGCCGAGTACCTGTGTTCGGATTTAGAGCCGCTCCTGTGTGGGGGCTACGTGTTGGGGTTTATTTCCTGTACGTTCAGTGTGCAGTAACCCAAACGTGCTGGTGTGGACTGGAGGTAAACTCCAGCTGGTGTGCAGCCGAGCCTGTGAGAGCGGAATGCATAACCAGATGAAAGGAGCTGGATACATACATCAGAGCCTTCGGAGTTACAGGAGAGAGAGCCGTACAGGCAGGCGCATCATCTTTGAGTGGGTCTCGAGTGCGCCTGTGACAGGAGGTCCAGTAATGGGACTTGCCTGTGAGATTGTCCTAAATGACATGCTCTCATGACTCTGAGGCTGTATTTAAAATGGTACGCCACTATACCGCACACTGCACACTACAGCAGTATGTACTGCACACTGTATACGCCCCCTGTGTGTGGTATAAAGTACAGTAACAAGTTCTGGCCTACAGTGTGGTATACTAATACAGTCACATGACCAGTTACCTCACATTTACCTCAGAGCTGTTATTACTGTATCCACTGTTTAGAGCTAGCTGCTGCTAACGCTGCTCAGTTCACCTGAAACACGTTTAGCCTAGCTGTTAGCTACCCTCGGCTATTTCACTCTGAAACTGATCCTCTAAAGCGAGTTCATCTTTTATTAATCTTCAGACCTGAATATTTAACTTTCTGAGGCTCATTCTGATGAACACACACCCCACTACAATCACTACACCCACATTTACACTAGAACACCTGACTGGAGTAGAACACCATCCGGGTATCTCCAGTACACCATGAAGATAGCTCCACCTGTACACTAGAACATCTGACTGGAGTAGATCTGCACATCAGCACATACACTTCTGCTCATCCCCAACACCACCCACAGGCTGGGAAGCTCTGTCTGCTGGAGCTCATATTCTGAGTTGCGTGATGTGTGAGGTTTAGTGTGGGGGTTCCTCTCAGTGGTTCCACCTCATGCTCTTAGGGAGGTTCTCCTTCTGAGTCCCGGCTCTTCTCAGTGGCTCCTCCACACTGTGGTTTGTGTAAGGGGTGTGGAGCGCTTGGTGTCTGTACTCTGTACTGAAAGGGGAATTTTAATCTGGAACTGTTGAAGTTCTCTTTGTGTTCTCCTGCGGAGCTGTGACGGTGTACAGAGCCTCTTTTCATTCTCTCTAATTGACCTGAGATGAGTTCTAGGCGTCTTTAATTGCCTCAGGGCGGGAGGTTCCCTCTCTCCTCGGCTCAGATTAATTAATCCTGATAATCTGCTGTAATTAATAAAAACCAGAAACAGTACGAGGGCGGAGTCTGAGGCGCAGGTGTGCGGGAGAGCCGAGCCGCTCGCGTTTCACCCACTGTGCAGCTCAGGGTCCACTACCGGTTCTGTACTCTGGGGTGGTCAGTCCATTGTTCTGAGAACACCAGCAGCTTCTTTGTTTGATCAGTACATCCTGGACCTCTCCGTGGTGTGATCAGGAGGATTATGACGCTGGAGAAGTGATTTCTTCACGATCAGACGTTTTCTAGAGGGGACTACACGACGGTGGAGAGACCTCGGTTCCATTCTGGTGCCTCACCTTCTTCTGTGAATTTTGCAGTTCCACCTTAAATAATGCAGCAGTTCCATTCTAGCCACTGAGGCATTGTTATTCCATTTAAGGTAGAACTGGAAAGCTGGACAGAAGCATCAGCACAGAACTGCTGCAGCATTTAAGGTGGAATTGCAAAATTCAAATAAGAAACTGAGGCACCAGAATGTAACTGCTGCACCATTTAAGGTGGAACTGCAAAATTCATATAAGAATCCAGGGTACCAGAATGGGACTGCTGCACCATTTAAGGTGGAATTGCAAAATTCATATAAGAAGCCAAGGCACCAGAATGTACATCCTGCACCATTTAAGGTGGAACTGCAAAATCTAAATAAGAAGTCGAGGAACCAGAATGTAAATGCTGCACCATTTAAGGTGGAACTGCCAAATTGAAATAAGAAGCTGAGGCACCAGAATGTGACTGCTGCACCATTTAAGGTGGAATTGCAAAATTCATATAAGAAGCCAAGGCACCACAGTGTAACTTGCTGCACCATTTAAGGTGGAATTGGAAAGTTTGAACAAAGCTTCTCAGTGGTGGCTCAGGAAGATTATGTCACTGGAGAATTGATTTCTTCCTGATCAGACGTTTTCTAAAGGGGACTACATGACGTATAAACATTGGTTTGCACATCTCAACGTTAGCAATGCCTTCAGTCCAAAACAAATCAACTCCAGATGCTGCAATACGACCGTGCTTGGCTGATGGTAGAGGTGGTTTGCTACAGTGGAGAACACCCTGCCTCTTGTTCCTTCCAAAGGTCTCGGATTAGAGAGAGACCCTGGCCAGCAGTGTGTTTCATTAGGAGGAGAACATTGTTCAACACTGGAGGTGAGTTCTGTCTGCCTTCACTGTATGGCCAAAGGTATGTGGACACCCCTCTTCATGGTTGAGTCCAGCAGAGTGGCTCATACTGAGGAGCTCAGTGACTTTAACTGCTCCACAGGTCAGGCCGGGGAGTGTGTGTCCTGCTAGAGCTGCCCTGGATAACTGTAAGTCCTGTCATTGTAGAATAGAAGCTTCTAGAAGCGACAGCCACAAAGTGGTAGACCGTGCAAACTTACATCACTCACTACAGAGCTCCAACTGATTCTAGAACCAACGTCAGCACTAGAACTGTGAGCTTCATGAACTGGGTCTCTATGGCTGAGCAGCTGCACACAAGCCTAAGATCACTATGTGCAGTGGCGAGCATCGGCTGGAGTGGTGTTAAGCTCTGGACTCTGGAGCGGTGGAACCGGGTTCTCTAGAGCGATGGATCACGCTTCACTATCTGGCAGGCTGATGGAAAGAGGAGAAGGTCTGAAGAACAAAGACTGAGGAAGAAGTTCTTAGATCAGGTCAGACTGAAGAGTGAGGAGGGTTAACGGTGACCTCAGGGAGCTGACCAGGCTGAAATCGGCTTCCTGTTCGCATTTTACCATTCCACCTTAAATAATGCAGCAGTTCTATTCCAGCCACTGAGGCACTGTTGTTCCATTTAAGGCAGAGCTGGAAAGCCGGACAGAGGCATCAGCACAGAACTGCTGCACCATTTAAGGTGGAACTGCAAAATTCAAATAAGAATTTGAGCCGCCAGAATATAACTGCTGCACCATTTAAGGTGGAACAGGAGAGTTCAAACAAAAAAGCTATTGAAAAAGAACCTGTCTTTAGTTTGATAGAGAGAGCTGAAAGGCGTGTGAGGAGGCTATTCTGGTTCTCCTGGTGGGGAACATTCCTTCATTTCTGCTGTTCCATAAAACCAGTAGGTCAGGACTGTTTTGTCCTGTTTTCTGATGTCTGTGATAGCGACTGGTTGGAATCACAGCAGCAGTTGTAGCGACAGTGTGCTAACCCACTAATGCTAATGCTAGTTACATTGTTCACGGTGTGGTTCAAATATCAACAACAGTTCTCCAGAATCGTTTACTGCACCTTTAATTCTGCACTACATGTTTTCCAGGCAGTGAAACCTGGAGGCTCACAGGGAGTTAATCCTCTGTGCTGTTCAGTGTGGGTCAGCGTGTTGGTGTAGGACTTACGGGGACCATTAGCATCCCATTACTACAGCTTGACACTCGACCCCGGTGACCCTCAGCTGTTTATGTGCATCAGAGAGAGATTTGTTATGACAAATGGAATTAACGTCAAACGGCATGTTCAAGCCCCTGATTGGTCACATCGACAAGCTCCCGCCCACCT